>JBAIAA010000705.1:0-234894 GCA_037893245.1 Crossaster papposus | reverse complement strand
GTTTTGAGTCCCATTTTTCTTACCAAAGGCCCCAGTAAGTGCTATTAAAGGGTGCATGTGACTAAATCAGTGAAAATGACTGCGCGCGAGCTCATTAATATTTTGTGATCCCTCCGGTAATTTTGAATAAGAGGTCCCTGGGGCCTATACATTGGACTGATTGTAGAAATAATTGTGGAAATCAAGAATTGGTGACCCGTGGCTTCCAACTCGGGGGATTTCGTTCACAGAAAAGACCAATACCAGGGTCTATTTCGCATAGAGGCGGGGGGCTACATTGATACCTGGGCCCAGAGCTGGGCCACCAGTTTAGGGGTGGTTTGTGCGGAGAGGAGTATAAAAAAAAATTCATTCGGTCAACCCCTATAAATTTGAAAAGAAAATTGTTCTAGGAGTCTTAATCTTTGATTTCCAGTCAAAAAAATATGGCCACTCTACTCATGAGCGTCACCAGGCGGCGCTCTTTCTTTCAATTTTTGTGTTGGTTACAATGAGCGCCGTATTTAGTGTAGTAGAACCTATATGAATCAAAGATGGCGGCGCACTAAACTGTAGCACGCCATTTTACGCGCCATTTTAGAACAGCAAGTCCACCGCATTTATTTTTTTGAAGTGGTTACTGTATCTTAGGTAAATTGTCATTGTTTTGAGTCCCATTTTTCTTACCAAAGGCCCCAGTAAGTGCTATTAAAGGGTGCATGTGACTAAATCAGTGAAAATGACTGCGCGCGAGCTCATTAATATTTTGTGATCCCTCCGGTAATTTTGAATAAGAGGTCCCTGGGGCCTATACATTGGACTGATTGTAGAAATAATTGTGGAAATCAAGAATTGGTGACCCGTGGCTTCCAACTCGGGGATTTCGTTCACAGAAAAGACCAATACCAGGGTCTATTTCGCATAGAGGCGGGGGGCTACATTGATACCTGGGCCCAGAGCTGGGCCACCAGTTTAGGGGTGGTTTGTGCGGAGAGGAGTATAAAAAAAAATTCATTCGGTCAACCCCTATAAATTTGAAAAGAAAATTGTTCTAGGAGTCTTAATCTTTGATTTCCAGTCAAAAAAATATGGCCACTCTACTCATGAGCGTCACCAGGCGGCGCTCTTTCTTTCAATTTTTGTGTTGGTTACAATGAGCGCCGTATTTAGTGTAGTAGAACCTATATGAATCAAAGATGGCGGCGCACTAAACTGTAGCACGCCATTTTACGCGCCATTTTAGAACAGCAAGTCCACCGCATTTATTTTTTTGAAGTGGTTACTGTATCTTAGGTAAATTGTCATTGTTTTGAGTCCCATTTTTCTTACCAAAGGCCCCAGTAAGTGCTATTAAAGGGTGCATGTGACTAAATCAGTGAAAATGACTGCGCGCGAGCTCATTAATATTTTGTGATCCCTCCGGTAATTTTGAATAAGAGGTCCCTGGGGCCTATACATTGGACTGATTGTAGAAATAATTGTGGAAATCAAGAATTGGTGACCCGTGGCTTCCAACTCGGGGGATTTCGTTCACAGAAAAGACCAATACCAGGGTCTATTTCGCATAGAGGCGGGGGGCTACATTGATACCTGGGCCCAGAGCTGGGCCACCAGTTTAGGGGTGGTTTGTGCGGAGAGGAGTATAAAAAAAAATTCATTCGGTCAACCCCTATAAATTTGAAAAGAAAATTGTTCTAGGAGTCTTAATCTTTGATTTCCAGTCAAAAAAATATGGCCACTCTACTCATGAGCGTCACCAGGCGGCGCTCTTTCTTTCAATTTTTGTGTTGGTTACAATGAGCGCCGTATTTAGTGTAGTAGAACCTATATGAATCAAAGATGGCGGCGCACTAAACTGTAGCACGCCATTTTACGCGCCATTTTAGAACAGCAAGTCCACCGCATTTATTTTTTTGAAGTGGTTACTGTATCTTAGGTAAATTGTCATTGTTTTGAGTCCCATTTTTCTTACCAAAGGCCCCAGTAAGTGCTATTAAAGGGTGCATGTGACTAAATCAGTGAAAATGACTGCGCGCGAGCTCATTAATATTTTGTGATCCCTCCGGTAATTTTGAATAAGAGGTCCCTGGGGCCTATACATTGGACTGATTGTAGAAATAATTGTGGAAATCAAGAATTGGTGACCCGTGGCTTCCAACTCGGGGGATTTCGTTCACAGAAAAGACCAATACCAGGGTCTATTTCGCATAGAGGCGGGGGGCTACATTGATACCTGGGCCCAGAGCTGGGCCACCAGTTTAGGGGTGGTTTGTGCGGAGAGGAGTATAAAAAAAAATTCATTCGGTCAACCCCTATAAATTTGAAAAGAAAATTGTTCTAGGAGTCTTAATCTTTGATTTCCAGTCAAAACAATATGGCCACTCTACTCATGAGCGTCACCAGGCGGCGCTCTTTCTTTCAATTTTTGTGTTGGTTACAATGAGCGCCGTATTTAGTGTAGTAGAACCTATATGAATCAAAGATGGCGGCGCACTAAACTGTAGCACGCCATTTTACGCGCCATTTTAGAACAGCAAGTCCACCGCATTTATTTTTTTGAAGTGGTTACTGTATCTTAGGTAAATTGTCATTGTTTTGAGTCCCATTTTTCTTACCAAAGGCCCCAGTAAGTGCTATTAAAGGGTGCATGTGACTAAATCAGTGAAAATGACTGCGCGCGAGCTCATTAATATTTTGTGATCCCTCCGGTAATTTTGAATAAGAGGTCCCTGGGGCCTATACATTGGACTGATTGTAGAAATAATTGTGGAAATCAAGAATTGGTGACCCGTGGCTTCCAACTCGGGGGATTTCGTTCACAGAAAAGACCAATACCAGGGTCTATTTCGCATAGAGGCGGGGGGCTACATTGATACCTGGGCCCAGAGCTGGGCCACCAGTTTAGGGGTGGTTTGTGCGGAGAGGAGTATAAAAAAAAATTCATTCGGTCAACCCCTATAAATTTGAAAAGAAAATTGTTCTAGGAGTCTTAATCTTTGATTTCCAGTCAAAAAAATATGGCCACTCTACTCATGAGCGTCACCAGGCGGCGCTCTTTCTTTCAATTTTTGTGTTGGTTACAATGAGCGCCGTATTTAGTGTAGTAGAACCTATATGAATCAAAGATGGCGGCGCACTAAACTGTAGCACGCCATTTTACGCGCCATTTTAGAACAGCAAGTCCACCGCATTTATTTTTTTGAAGTGGTTACTGTATCTTAGGTAAATTGTCATTGTTTTGAGTCCCATTTTTCTTACCAAAGGCCCCAGTAAGTGCTATTAAAGGGTGCATGTGACTAAATCAGTGAAAATGACTGCGCGCGAGCTCATTAATATTTTGTGATCCCTCCGGTAATTTTGAATAAGAGGTCCCTGGGGCCTATACATTGGACTGATTGTAGAAATAATTGTGGAAATCAAGAATTGGTGACCCGTGGCTTCCAACTCGGGGGATTTCGTTCACAGAAAAGACCAATACCAGGGTCTATTTCGCATAGAGGCGGGGGGCTACATTGATACCTGGGCCCAGAGCTGGGCCACCAGTTTAGGGGTGGTTTGTGCGGAGAGGAGTATAAAAAAAAATTCATTCGGTCAACCCCTATAAATTTGAAAAGAAAATTGTTCTAGGAGTCTTAATCTTTGATTTCCAGTCAAAACAATATGGCCACTCTACTCATGAGCGTCACCAGGCGGCGCTCTTTCTTTCAATTTTTGTGTTGGTTACAATGAGCGCCGTATTTAGTGTAGTAGAACCTATATGAATCAAAGATGGCGGCGCACTAAACTGTAGCACGCCATTTTACGCGCCATTTTAGAACAGCAAGTCCACCGCATTTATTTTTTTGAAGTGGTTACTGTATCTTAGGTAAATTGTCATTGTTTTGAGTCCCATTTTTCTTACCAAAGGCCCCAGTAAGTGCTATTAAAGGGTGCATGTGACTAAATCAGTGAAAATGACTGCGCGCGAGCTCATTAATATTTTGTGATCCCTCCGGTAATTTTGAATAAGAGGTCCCTGGGGCCTATACATTGGACTGATTGTAGAAATAATTGTGGAAATCAAGAATTGGTGACCCGTGGCTTCCAACTCGGGGGATTTCGTTCACAGAAAAGACCAATACCAGGGTCTATTTCGCATAGAGGCGGGGGGCTACATTGATACCTGGGCCCAGAGCTGGGCCACCAGTTTAGGGGTGGTTTGTGCGGAGAGGAGTATAAAAAAAAATTCATTCGGTCAACCCCTATAAATTTGAAAAGAAAATTGTTCTAGGAGTCTTAATCTTTGATTTCCAGTCAAAAAAATATGGCCACTCTACTCATGAGCGTCACCAGGCGGCGCTCTTTCTTTCAATTTTTGTGTTGGTTACAATGAGCGCCGTATTTAGTGTAGTAGAACCTATATGAATCAAAGATGGCGGCGCACTAAACTGTAGCACGCCATTTTACGCGCCATTTTAGAACAGCAAGTCCACCGCATTTATTTTTTTGAAGTGGTTACTGTATCTTAGGTAAATTGTCATTGTTTTGAGTCCCATTTTTCTTACCAAAGGCCCCAGTAAGTGCTATTAAAGGGTGCATGTGACTAAATCAGTGAAAATGACTGCGCGCGAGCTCATTAATATTTTGTGATCCCTCCGGTAATTTTGAATAAGAGGTCCCTGGGGCCTATACATTGGACTGATTGTAGAAATAATTGTGGAAATCAAGAATTGGTGACCCGTGGCTTCCAACTCGGGGGATTTCGTTCACAGAAAAGACCAATACCAGGGTCTATTTCGCATAGAGGCGGGGGGCTACATTGATACCTGGGCCCAGAGCTGGGCCACCAGTTTAGGGGTGGTTTGTGCGGAGAGGAGTATAAAAAAAAATTCATTCGGTCAACCCCTATAAATTTGAAAAGAAAATTGTTCTAGGAGTCTTAATCTTTGATTTCCAGTCAAAAAAATATGGCCACTCTACTCATGAGCGTCACCAGGCGGCGCTCTTTCTTTCAATTTTTGTGTTGGTTACAATGAGCGCCGTATTTAGTGTAGTAGAACCTATATGAATCAAAGATGGCGGCGCACTAAACTGTAGCACGCCATTTTACGCGCCATTTTAGAACAGCAAGTCCACCGCATTTATTTTTTTGAAGTGGTTACTGTATCTTAGGTAAATTGTCATTGTTTTGAGTCCCATTTTTCTTACCAAAGGCCCCAGTAAGTGCTATTAAAGGGTGCATGTGACTAAATCAGTGAAAATGACTGCGCGCGAGCTCATTAATATTTTGTGATCCCTCCGGTAATTTTGAATAAGAGGTCCCTGGGGCCTATACATTGGACTGATTGTAGAAATAATTGTGGAAATCAAGAATTGGTGACCCGTGGCTTCCAACTCGGGGGATTTCGTTCACAGAAAAGACCAATACCAGGGTCTATTTCGCATAGAGGCGGGGGGCTACATTGATACCTGGGCCCAGAGCTGGGCCACCAGTTTAGGGGTGGTTTGTGCGGAGAGGAGTATAAAAAAAAATTCATTCGGTCAACCCCTATAAATTTGAAAAGAAAATTGTTCTAGGAGTCTTAATCTTTGATTTCCAGTCAAAAAAATATGGCCACTCTACTCATGAGCGTCACCAGGCGGCGCTCTTTCTTTCAATTTTTGTGTTGGTTACAATGAGCGCCGTATTTAGTGTAGTAGAACCTATATGAATCAAAGATGGCGGCGCACTAAACTGTAGCACGCCATTTTACGCGCCATTTTAGAACAGCAAGTCCACCGCATTTATTTTTTTGAAGTGGTTACTGTATCTTAGGTAAATTGTCATTGTTTTGAGTCCCATTTTTCTTACCAAAGGCCCCAGTAAGTGCTATTAAAGGGTGCATGTGACTAAATCAGTGAAAATGACTGCGCGCGAGCTCATTAATATTTTGTGATCCCTCCGGTAATTTTGAATAAGAGGTCCCTGGGGCCTATACATTGGACTGATTGTAGAAATAATTGTGGAAATCAAGAATTGGTGACCCGTGGCTTCCAACTCGGGGGATTTCGTTCACAGAAAAGACCAATACCAGGGTCTATTTCGCATAGAGGCGGGGGGCTACATTGATACCTGGGCCCAGAGCTGGGCCACCAGTTTAGGGGTGGTTTGTGCGGAGAGGAGTATAAAAAAAAATTCATTCGGTCAACCCCTATAAATTTGAAAAGAAAATTGTTCTAGGAGTCTTAATCTTTGATTTCCAGTCAAAACAATATGGCCACTCTACTCATGAGCGTCACCAGGCGGCGCTCTTTCTTTCAATTTTTGTGTTGGTTACAATGAGCGCCGTATTTAGTGTAGTAGAACCTATATGAATCAAAGATGGCGGCGCACTAAACTGTAGCACGCCATTTTACGCGCCATTTTAGAACAGCAAGTCCACCGCATTTATTTTTTTGAAGTGGTTACTGTATCTTAGGTAAATTGTCATTGTTTTGAGTCCCATTTTTCTTACCAAAGGCCCCAGTAAGTGCTATTAAAGGGTGCATGTGACTAAATCAGTGAAAATGACTGCGCGCGAGCTCATTAATATTTTGTGATCCCTCCGGTAATTTTGAATAAGAGGTCCCTGGGGCCTATACATTGGACTGATTGTAGAAATAATTGTGGAAATCAAGAATTGGTGACCCGTGGCTTCCAACTCGGGGGATTTCGTTCACAGAAAAGACCAATACCAGGGTCTATTTCGCATAGAGGCGGGGGGCTACATTGATACCTGGGCCCAGAGCTGGGCCACCAGTTTAGGGGTGGTTTGTGCGGAGAGGAGTATAAAAAAAAATTCATTCGGTCAACCCCTATAAATTTGAAAAGAAAATTGTTCTAGGAGTCTTAATCTTTGATTTCCAGTCAAAAAAATATGGCCACTCTACTCATGAGCGTCACCAGGCGGCGCTCTTTCTTTCAATTTTTGTGTTGGTTACAATGAGCGCCGTATTTAGTGTAGTAGAACCTATATGAATCAAAGATGGCGGCGCACTAAACTGTAGCACGCCATTTTACGCGCCATTTTAGAACAGCAAGTCCACCGCATTTATTTTTTTGAAGTGGTTACTGTATCTTAGGTAAATTGTCATTGTTTTGAGTCCCATTTTTCTTACCAAAGGCCCCAGTAAGTGCTATTAAAGGGTGCATGTGACTAAATCAGTGAAAATGACTGCGCGCGAGCTCATTAATATTTTGTGATCCCTCCGGTAATTTTGAATAAGAGGTCCCTGGGGCCTATACATTGGACTGATTGTAGAAATAATTGTGGAAATCAAGAATTGGTGACCCGTGGCTTCCAACTCGGGGGATTTCGTTCACAGAAAAGACCAATACCAGGGTCTATTTCGCATAGAGGCGGGGGGCTACATTGATACCTGGGCCCAGAGCTGGGCCACCAGTTTAGGGGTGGTTTGTGCGGAGAGGAGTATAAAAAAAAATTCATTCGGTCAACCCCTATAAATTTGAAAAGAAAATTGTTCTAGGAGTCTTAATCTTTGATTTCCAGTCAAAAAAATATGGCCACTCTACTCATGAGCGTCACCAGGCGGCGCTCTTTCTTTCAATTTTTGTGTTGGTTACAATGAGCGCCGTATTTAGTGTAGTAGAACCTATATGAATCAAAGATGGCGGCGCACTAAACTGTAGCACGCCATTTTACGCGCCATTTTAGAACAGCAAGTCCACCGCATTTATTTTTTTGAAGTGGTTACTGTATCTTAGGTAAATTGTCATTGTTTTGAGTCCCATTTTTCTTACCAAAGGCCCCAGTAAGTGCTATTAAAGGGTGCATGTGACTAAATCAGTGAAAATGACTGCGCGCGAGCTCATTAATATTTTGTGATCCCTCCGGTAATTTTGAATAAGAGGTCCCTGGGGCCTATACATTGGACTGATTGTAGAAATAATTGTGGAAATCAAGAATTGGTGACCCGTGGCTTCCAACTCGGGGGATTTCGTTCACAGAAAAGACCAATACCAGGGTCTATTTCGCATAGAGGCGGGGGGCTACATTGATACCTGGGCCCAGAGCTGGGCCACCAGTTTAGGGGTGGTTTGTGCGGAGAGGAGTATAAAAAAAAATTCATTCGGTCAACCCCTATAAATTTGAAAAGAAAATTGTTCTAGGAGTCTTAATCTTTGATTTCCAGTCAAAACAATATGGCCACTCTACTCATGAGCGTCACCAGGCGGCGCTCTTTCTTTCAATTTTTGTGTTGGTTACAATGAGCGCCGTATTTAGTGTAGTAGAACCTATATGAATCAAAGATGGCGGCGCACTAAACTGTAGCACGCCATTTTACGCGCCATTTTAGAACAGCAAGTCCACCGCATTTATTTTTTTGAAGTGGTTACTGTATCTTAGGTAAATTGTCATTGTTTTGAGTCCCATTTTTCTTACCAAAGGCCCCAGTAAGTGCTATTAAAGGGTGCATGTGACTAAATCAGTGAAAATGACTGCGCGCGAGCTCATTAATATTTTGTGATCCCTCCGGTAATTTTGAATAAGAGGTCCCTGGGGCCTATACATTGGACTGATTGTAGAAATAATTGTGGAAATCAAGAATTGGTGACCCGTGGCTTCCAACTCGGGGGATTTCGTTCACAGAAAAGACCAATACCAGGGTCTATTTCGCATAGAGGCGGGGGGCTACATTGATACCTGGGCCCAGAGCTGGGCCACCAGTTTAGGGGTGGTTTGTGCGGAGAGGAGTATAAAAAAAAATTCATTCGGTCAACCCCTATAAATTTGAAAAGAAAATTGTTCTAGGAGTCTTAATCTTTGATTTCCAGTCAAAAAAATATGGCCACTCTACTCATGAGCGTCACCAGGCGGCGCTCTTTCTTTCAATTTTTGTGTTGGTTACAATGAGCGCCGTATTTAGTGTAGTAGAACCTATATGAATCAAAGATGGCGGCGCACTAAACTGTAGCACGCCATTTTACGCGCCATTTTAGAACAGCAAGTCCACCGCATTTATTTTTTTGAAGTGGTTACTGTATCTTAGGTAAATTGTCATTGTTTTGAGTCCCATTTTTCTTACCAAAGGCCCCAGTAAGTGCTATTAAAGGGTGCATGTGACTAAATCAGTGAAAATGACTGCGCGCGAGCTCATTAATATTTTGTGATCCCTCCGGTAATTTTGAATAAGAGGTCCCTGGGGCCTATACATTGGACTGATTGTAGAAATAATTGTGGAAATCAAGAATTGGTGACCCGTGGCTTCCAACTCGGGGGATTTCGTTCACAGAAAAGACCAATACCAGGGTCTATTTCGCATAGAGGCGGGGGGCTACATTGATACCTGGGCCCAGAGCTGGGCCACCAGTTTAGGGGTGGTTTGTGCGGAGAGGAGTATAAAAAAAAATTCATTCGGTCAACCCCTATAAATTTGAAAAGAAAATTGTTCTAGGAGTCTTAATCTTTGATTTCCAGTCAAAAAAATATGGCCACTCTACTCATGAGCGTCACCAGGCGGCGCTCTTTCTTTCAATTTTTGTGTTGGTTACAATGAGCGCCGTATTTAGTGTAGTAGAACCTATATGAATCAAAGATGGCGGCGCACTAAACTGTAGCACGCCATTTTACGCGCCATTTTAGAACAGCAAGTCCACCGCATTTATTTTTTTGAAGTGGTTACTGTATCTTAGGTAAATTGTCATTGTTTTGAGTCCCATTTTTCTTACCAAAGGCCCCAGTAAGTGCTATTAAAGGGTGCATGTGACTAAATCAGTGAAAATGACTGCGCGCGAGCTCATTAATATTTTGTGATCCCTCCGGTAATTTTGAATAAGAGGTCCCTGGGGCCTATACATTGGACTGATTGTAGAAATAATTGTGGAAATCAAGAATTGGTGACCCGTGGCTTCCAACTCGGGGGATTTCGTTCACAGAAAAGACCAATACCAGGGTCTATTTCGCATAGAGGCGGGGGGCTACATTGATACCTGGGCCCAGAGCTGGGCCACCAGTTTAGGGGTGGTTTGTGCGGAGAGGAGTATAAAAAAAAATTCATTCGGTCAACCCCTATAAATTTGAAAAGAAAATTGTTCTAGGAGTCTTAATCTTTGATTTCCAGTCAAAAAAATATGGCCACTCTACTCATGAGCGTCACCAGGCGGCGCTCTTTCTTTCAATTTTTGTGTTGGTTACAATGAGCGCCGTATTTAGTGTAGTAGAACCTATATGAATCAAAGATGGCGGCGCACTAAACTGTAGCACGCCATTTTACGCGCCATTTTAGAACAGCAAGTCCACCGCATTTATTTTTTTGAAGTGGTTACTGTATCTTAGGTAAATTGTCATTGTTTTGAGTCCCATTTTTCTTACCAAAGGCCCCAGTAAGTGCTATTAAAGGGTGCATGTGACTAAATCAGTGAAAATGACTGCGCGCGAGCTCATTAATATTTTGTGATCCCTCCGGTAATTTTGAATAAGAGGTCCCTGGGGCCTATACATTGGACTGATTGTAGAAATAATTGTGGAAATCAAGAATTGGTGACCCGTGGCTTCCAACTCGGGGGATTTCGTTCACAGAAAAGACCAATACCAGGGTCTATTTCGCATAGAGGCGGGGGGCTACATTGATACCTGGGCCCAGAGCTGGGCCACCAGTTTAGGGGTGGTTTGTGCGGAGAGGAGTATAAAAAAAAATTCATTCGGTCAACCCCTATAAATTTGAAAAGAAAATTGTTCTAGGAGTCTTAATCTTTGATTTCCAGTCAAAACAATATGGCCACTCTACTCATGAGCGTCACCAGGCGGCGCTCTTTCTTTCAATTTTTGTGTTGGTTACAATGAGCGCCGTATTTAGTGTAGTAGAACCTATATGAATCAAAGATGGCGGCGCACTAAACTGTAGCACGCCATTTTACGCGCCATTTTAGAACAGCAAGTCCACCGCATTTATTTTTTTGAAGTGGTTACTGTATCTTAGGTAAATTGTCATTGTTTTGAGTCCCATTTTTCTTACCAAAGGCCCCAGTAAGTGCTATTAAAGGGTGCATGTGACTAAATCAGTGAAAATGACTGCGCGCGAGCTCATTAATATTTTGTGATCCCTCCGGTAATTTTGAATAAGAGGTCCCTGGGGCCTATACATTGGACTGATTGTAGAAATAATTGTGGAAATCAAGAATTGGTGACCCGTGGCTTCCAACTCGGGGGATTTCGTTCACAGAAAAGACCAATACCAGGGTCTATTTCGCATAGAGGCGGGGGGCTACATTGATACCTGGGCCCAGAGCTGGGCCACCAGTTTAGGGGTGGTTTGTGCGGAGAGGAGTATAAAAAAAAATTCATTCGGTCAACCCCTATAAATTTGAAAAGAAAATTGTTCTAGGAGTCTTAATCTTTGATTTCCAGTCAAAAAAATATGGCCACTCTACTCATGAGCGTCACCAGGCGGCGCTCTTTCTTTCAATTTTTGTGTTGGTTACAATGAGCGCCGTATTTAGTGTAGTAGAACCTATATGAATCAAAGATGGCGGCGCACTAAACTGTAGCACGCCATTTTACGCGCCATTTTAGAACAGCAAGTCCACCGCATTTATTTTTTTGAAGTGGTTACTGTATCTTAGGTAAATTGTCATTGTTTTGAGTCCCATTTTTCTTACCAAAGGCCCCAGTAAGTGCTATTAAAGGGTGCATGTGACTAAATCAGTGAAAATGACTGCGCGCGAGCTCATTAATATTTTGTGATCCCTCCGGTAATTTTGAATAAGAGGTCCCTGGGGCCTATACATTGGACTGATTGTAGAAATAATTGTGGAAATCAAGAATTGGTGACCCGTGGCTTCCAACTCGGGGGATTTCGTTCACAGAAAAGACCAATACCAGGGTCTATTTCGCATAGAGGCGGGGGGCTACATTGATACCTGGGCCCAGAGCTGGGCCACCAGTTTAGGGGTGGTTTGTGCGGAGAGGAGTATAAAAAAAAATTCATTCGGTCAACCCCTATAAATTTGAAAAGAAAATTGTTCTAGGAGTCTTAATCTTTGATTTCCAGTCAAAAAAATATGGCCACTCTACTCATGAGCGTCACCAGGCGGCGCTCTTTCTTTCAATTTTTGTGTTGGTTACAATGAGCGCCGTATTTAGTGTAGTAGAACCTATATGAATCAAAGATGGCGGCGCACTAAACTGTAGCACGCCATTTTACGCGCCATTTTAGAACAGCAAGTCCACCGCATTTATTTTTTTGAAGTGGTTACTGTATCTTAGGTAAATTGTCATTGTTTTGAGTCCCATTTTTCTTACCAAAGGCCCCAGTAAGTGCTATTAAATGAATCAAAGATGGCGGCGCACTAAACTGTAGCACGCCATTTTACGCGCCATTTTAGAACAGCAAGTCCACCGCATTTATTTTTTTGAAGTGGTTACTGTATCTTAGGTAAATTGTCATTGTTTTGAGTCCCATTTTTCTTACCAAAGGCCCCAGTAAGTGCTATTAAAGGGTGCATGTGACTAAATCAGTGAAAATGACTGCGCGCGAGCTCATTAATATTTTGTGATCCCTCCGGTAATTTTGAATAAGAGGTCCCTGGGGCCTATACATTGGACTGATTGTAGAAATAATTGTGGAAATCAAGAATTGGTGACCCGTGGCTTCCAACTCGGGGGATTTCGTTCACAGAAAAGACCAATACCAGGGTCTATTTCGCATAGAGGCGGGGGGCTACATTGATACCTGGGCCCAGAGCTGGGCCACCAGTTTAGGGGTGGTTTGTGCGGAGAGGAGTATAAAAAAAAATTCATTCGGTCAACCCCTATAAATTTGAAAAGAAAATTGTTCTAGGAGTCTTAATCTTTGATTTCCAGTCAAAAAAATATGGCCACTCTACTCATGAGCGTCACCAGGCGGCGCTCTTTCTTTCAATTTTTGTGTTGGTTACAATGAGCGCCGTATTTAGTGTAGTAGAACCTATATGAATCAAAGATGGCGGCGCACTAAACTGTAGCACGCCATTTTACGCGCCATTTTAGAACAGCAAGTCCACCGCATTTATTTTTTTGAAGTGGTTACTGTATCTTAGGTAAATTGTCATTGTTTTGAGTCCCATTTTTCTTACCAAAGGCCCCAGTAAGTGCTATTAAAGGGTGCATGTGACTAAATCAGTGAAAATGACTGCGCGCGAGCTCATTAATATTTTGTGATCCCTCCGGTAATTTTGAATAAGAGGTCCCTGGGGCCTATACATTGGACTGATTGTAGAAATAATTGTGGAAATCAAGAATTGGTGACCCGTGGCTTCCAACTCGGGGGATTTCGTTCACAGAAAAGACCAATACCAGGGTCTATTTCGCATAGAGGCGGGGGGCTACATTGATACCTGGGCCCAGAGCTGGGCCACCAGTTTAGGGGTGGTTTGTGCGGAGAGGAGTATAAAAAAAAATTCATTCGGTCAACCCCTATAAATTTGAAAAGAAAATTGTTCTAGGAGTCTTAATCTTTGATTTCCAGTCAAAAAAATATGGCCACTCTACTCATGAGCGTCACCAGGCGGCGCTCTTTCTTTCAATTTTTGTGTTGGTTACAATGAGCGCCGTATTTAGTGTAGTAGAACCTATATGAATCAAAGATGGCGGCGCACTAAACTGTAGCACGCCATTTTACGCGCCATTTTAGAACAGCAAGTCCACCGCATTTATTTTTTTGAAGTGGTTACTGTATCTTAGGTAAATTGTCATTGTTTTGAGTCCCATTTTTCTTACCAAAGGCCCCAGTAAGTGCTATTAAAGGGTGCATGTGACTAAATCAGTGAAAATGACTGCGCGCGAGCTCATTAATATTTTGTGATCCCTCCGGTAATTTTGAATAAGAGGTCCCTGGGGCCTATACATTGGACTGATTGTAGAAATAATTGTGGAAATCAAGAATTGGTGACCCGTGGCTTCCAACTCGGGGGATTTCGTTCACAGAAAAGACCAATACCAGGGTCTATTTCGCATAGAGGCGGGGGGCTACATTGATACCTGGGCCCAGAGCTGGGCCACCAGTTTAGGGGTGGTTTGTGCGGAGAGGAGTATAAAAAAAAATTCATTCGGTCAACCCCTATAAATTTGAAAAGAAAATTGTTCTAGGAGTCTTAATCTTTGATTTCCAGTCAAAAAAATATGGCCACTCTACTCATGAGCGTCACCAGGCGGCGCTCTTTCTTTCAATTTTTGTGTTGGTTACAATGAGCGCCGTATTTAGTGTAGTAGAACCTATATGAATCAAAGATGGCGGCGCACTAAACTGTAGCACGCCATTTTACGCGCCATTTTAGAACAGCAAGTCCACCGCATTTATTTTTTTGAAGTGGTTACTGTATCTTAGGTAAATTGTCATTGTTTTGAGTCCCATTTTTCTTACCAAAGGCCCCAGTAAGTGCTATTAAAGGGTGCATGTGACTAAATCAGTGAAAATGACTGCGCGCGAGCTCATTAATATTTTGTGATCCCTCCGGTAATTTTGAATAAGAGGTCCCTGGGGCCTATACATTGGACTGATTGTAGAAATAATTGTGGAAATCAAGAATTGGTGACCCGTGGCTTCCAACTCGGGGGATTTCGTTCACAGAAAAGACCAATACCAGGGTCTATTTCGCATAGAGGCGGGGGGCTACATTGATACCTGGGCCCAGAGCTGGGCCACCAGTTTAGGGGTGGTTTGTGCGGAGAGGAGTATAAAAAAAAATTCATTCGGTCAACCCCTATAAATTTGAAAAGAAAATTGTTCTAGGAGTCTTAATCTTTGATTTCCAGTCAAAAAAATATGGCCACTCTACTCATGAGCGTCACCAGGCGGCGCTCTTTCTTTCAATTTTTGTGTTGGTTACAATGAGCGCCGTATTTAGTGTAGTAGAACCTATATGAATCAAAGATGGCGGCGCACTAAACTGTAGCACGCCATTTTACGCGCCATTTTAGAACAGCAAGTCCACCGCATTTATTTTTTTGAAGTGGTTACTGTATCTTAGGTAAATTGTCATTGTTTTGAGTCCCATTTTTCTTACCAAAGGCCCCAGTAAGTGCTATTAAAGGGTGCATGTGACTAAATCAGTGAAAATGACTGCGCGCGAGCTCATTAATATTTTGTGATCCCTCCGGTAATTTTGAATAAGAGGTCCCTGGGGCCTATACATTGGACTGATTGTAGAAATAATTGTGGAAATCAAGAATTGGTGACCCGTGGCTTCCAACTCGGGGGATTTCGTTCACAGAAAAGACCAATACCAGGGTCTATTTCGCATAGAGGCGGGGGGCTACATTGATACCTGGGCCCAGAGCTGGGCCACCAGTTTAGGGGTGGTTTGTGCGGAGAGGAGTATAAAAAAAAATTCATTCGGTCAACCCCTATAAATTTGAAAAGAAAATTGTTCTAGGAGTCTTAATCTTTGATTTCCAGTCAAAAAAATATGGCCACTCTACTCATGAGCGTCACCAGGCGGCGCTCTTTCTTTCAATTTTTGTGTTGGTTACAATGAGCGCCGTATTTAGTGTAGTAGAACCTATATGAATCAAAGATGGCGGCGCACTAAACTGTAGCACGCCATTTTACGCGCCATTTTAGAACAGCAAGTCCACCGCATTTATTTTTTTGAAGTGGTTACTGTATCTTAGGTAAATTGTCATTGTTTTGAGTCCCATTTTTCTTACCAAAGGCCCCAGTAAGTGCTATTAAAGGGTGCATGTGACTAAATCAGTGAAAATGACTGCGCGCGAGCTCATTAATATTTTGTGATCCCTCCGGTAATTTTGAATAAGAGGTCCCTGGGGCCTATACATTGGACTGATTGTAGAAATAATTGTGGAAATCAAGAATTGGTGACCCGTGGCTTCCAACTCGGGGGATTTCGTTCACAGAAAAGACCAATACCAGGGTCTATTTCGCATAGAGGCGGGGGGCTACATTGATACCTGGGCCCAGAGCTGGGCCACCAGTTTAGGGGTGGTTTGTGCGGAGAGGAGTATAAAAAAAAATTCATTCGGTCAACCCCTATAAATTTGAAAAGAAAATTGTTCTAGGAGTCTTAATCTTTGATTTCCAGTCAAAAAAATATGGCCACTCTACTCATGAGCGTCACCAGGCGGCGCTCTTTCTTTCAATTTTTGTGTTGGTTACAATGAGCGCCGTATTTAGTGTAGTAGAACCTATATGAATCAAAGATGGCGGCGCACTAAACTGTAGCACGCCATTTTACGCGCCATTTTAGAACAGCAAGTCCACCGCATTTATTTTTTTGAAGTGGTTACTGTATCTTAGGTAAATTGTCATTGTTTTGAGTCCCATTTTTCTTACCAAAGGCCCCAGTAAGTGCTATTAAAGGGTGCATGTGACTAAATCAGTGAAAATGACTGCGCGCGAGCTCATTAATATTTTGTGATCCCTCCGGTAATTTTGAATAAGAGGTCCCTGGGGCCTATACATTGGACTGATTGTAGAAATAATTGTGGAAATCAAGAATTGGTGACCCGTGGCTTCCAACTCGGGGGATTTCGTTCACAGAAAAGACCAATACCAGGGTCTATTTCGCATAGAGGCGGGGGGCTACATTGATACCTGGGCCCAGAGCTGGGCCACCAGTTTAGGGGTGGTTTGTGCGGAGAGGAGTATAAAAAAAAATTCATTCGGTCAACCCCTATAAATTTGAAAAGAAAATTGTTCTAGGAGTCTTAATCTTTGATTTCCAGTCAAAAAAATATGGCCACTCTACTCATGAGCGTCACCAGGCGGCGCTCTTTCTTTCAATTTTTGTGTTGGTTACAATGAGCGCCGTATTTAGTGTAGTAGAACCTATATGAATCAAAGATGGCGGCGCACTAAACTGTAGCACGCCATTTTACGCGCCATTTTAGAACAGCAAGTCCACCGCATTTATTTTTTTGAAGTGGTTACTGTATCTTAGGTAAATTGTCATTGTTTTGAGTCCCATTTTTCTTACCAAAGGCCCCAGTAAGTGCTATTAAAGGGTGCATGTGACTAAATCAGTGAAAATGACTGCGCGCGAGCTCATTAATATTTTGTGATCCCTCCGGTAATTTTGAATAAGAGGTCCCTGGGGCCTATACATTGGACTGATTGTAGAAATAATTGTGGAAATCAAGAATTGGTGACCCGTGGCTTCCAACTCGGGGGATTTCGTTCACAGAAAAGACCAATACCAGGGTCTATTTCGCATAGAGGCGGGGGGCTACATTGATACCTGGGCCCAGAGCTGGGCCACCAGTTTAGGGGTGGTTTGTGCGGAGAGGAGTATAAAAAAAAATTCATTCGGTCAACCCCTATAAATTTGAAAAGAAAATTGTTCTAGGAGTCTTAATCTTTGATTTCCAGTCAAAAAAATATGGCCACTCTACTCATGAGCGTCACCAGGCGGCGCTCTTTCTTTCAATTTTTGTGTTGGTTACAATGAGCGCCGTATTTAGTGTAGTAGAACCTATATGAATCAAAGATGGCGGCGCACTAAACTGTAGCACGCCATTTTACGCGCCATTTTAGAACAGCAAGTCCACCGCATTTATTTTTTTGAAGTGGTTACTGTATCTTAGGTAAATTGTCATTGTTTTGAGTCCCATTTTTCTTACCAAAGGCCCCAGTAAGTGCTATTAAAGGGTGCATGTGACTAAATCAGTGAAAATGACTGCGCGCGAGCTCATTAATATTTTGTGATCCCTCCGGTAATTTTGAATAAGAGGTCCCTGGGGCCTATACATTGGACTGATTGTAGAAATAATTGTGGAAATCAAGAATTGGTGACCCGTGGCTTCCAACTCGGGGGATTTCGTTCACAGAAAAGACCAATACCAGGGTCTATTTCGCATAGAGGCGGGGGGCTACATTGATACCTGGGCCCAGAGCTGGGCCACCAGTTTAGGGGTGGTTTGTGCGGAGAGGAGTATAAAAAAAAATTCATTCGGTCAACCCCTATAAATTTGAAAAGAAAATTGTTCTAGGAGTCTTAATCTTTGATTTCCAGTCAAAAAAATATGGCCACTCTACTCATGAGCGTCACCAGGCGGCGCTCTTTCTTTCAATTTTTGTGTTGGTTACAATGAGCGCCGTATTTAGTGTAGTAGAACCTATATGAATCAAAGATGGCGGCGCACTAAACTGTAGCACGCCATTTTACGCGCCATTTTAGAACAGCAAGTCCACCGCATTTATTTTTTTGAAGTGGTTACTGTATCTTAGGTAAATTGTCATTGTTTTGAGTCCCATTTTTCTTACCAAAGGCCCCAGTAAGTGCTATTAAAGGGTGCATGTGACTAAATCAGTGAAAATGACTGCGCGCGAGCTCATTAATATTTTGTGATCCCTCCGGTAATTTTGAATAAGAGGTCCCTGGGGCCTATACATTGGACTGATTGTAGAAATAATTGTGGAAATCAAGAATTGGTGACCCGTGGCTTCCAACTCGGGGGATTTCGTTCACAGAAAAGACCAATACCAGGGTCTATTTCGCATAGAGGCGGGGGGCTACATTGATACCTGGGCCCAGAGCTGGGCCACCAGTTTAGGGGTGGTTTGTGCGGAGAGGAGTATAAAAAAAAATTCATTCGGTCAACCCCTATAAATTTGAAAAGAAAATTGTTCTAGGAGTCTTAATCTTTGATTTCCAGTCAAAAAAATATGGCCACTCTACTCATGAGCGTCACCAGGCGGCGCTCTTTCTTTCAATTTTTGTGTTGGTTACAATGAGCGCCGTATTTAGTGTAGTAGAACCTATATGAATCAAAGATGGCGGCGCACTAAACTGTAGCACGCCATTTTACGCGCCATTTTAGAACAGCAAGTCCACCGCATTTATTTTTTTGAAGTGGTTACTGTATCTTAGGTAAATTGTCATTGTTTTGAGTCCCATTTTTCTTACCAAAGGCCCCAGTAAGTGCTATTAAAGGGTGCATGTGACTAAATCAGTGAAAATGACTGCGCGCGAGCTCATTAATATTTTGTGATCCCTCCGGTAATTTTGAATAAGAGGTCCCTGGGGCCTATACATTGGACTGATTGTAGAAATAATTGTGGAAATCAAGAATTGGTGACCCGTGGCTTCCAACTCGGGGGATTTCGTTCACAGAAAAGACCAATACCAGGGTCTATTTCGCATAGAGGCGGGGGGCTACATTGATACCTGGGCCCAGAGCTGGGCCACCAGTTTAGGGGTGGTTTGTGCGGAGAGGAGTATAAAAAAAAATTCATTCGGTCAACCCCTATAAATTTGAAAAGAAAATTGTTCTAGGAGTCTTAATCTTTGATTTCCAGTCAAAAAAATATGGCCACTCTACTCATGAGCGTCACCAGGCGGCGCTCTTTCTTTCAATTTTTGTGTTGGTTACAATGAGCGCCGTATTTAGTGTAGTAGAACCTATATGAATCAAAGATGGCGGCGCACTAAACTGTAGCACGCCATTTTACGCGCCATTTTAGAACAGCAAGTCCACCGCATTTATTTTTTTGAAGTGGTTACTGTATCTTAGGTAAATTGTCATTGTTTTGAGTCCCATTTTTCTTACCAAAGGCCCCAGTAAGTGCTATTAAAGGGTGCATGTGACTAAATCAGTGAAAATGACTGCGCGCGAGCTCATTAATATTTTGTGATCCCTCCGGTAATTTTGAATAAGAGGTCCCTGGGGCCTATACATTGGACTGATTGTAGAAATAATTGTGGAAATCAAGAATTGGTGACCCGTGGCTTCCAACTCGGGGGATTTCGTTCACAGAAAAGACCAATACCAGGGTCTATTTCGCATAGAGGCGGGGGGCTACATTGATACCTGGGCCCAGAGCTGGGCCACCAGTTTAGGGGTGGTTTGTGCGGAGAGGAGTATAAAAAAAATTCATTCGGTCAACCCCTATAAATTTGAAAAGAAAATTGTTCTAGGAGTCTTAATCTTTGATTTCCAGTCAAAAAAATATGGCCACTCTACTCATGAGCGTCACCAGGCGGCGCTCTTTCTTTCAATTTTTGTGTTGGTTACAATGAGCGCCGTATTTAGTGTAGTAGAACCTATATGAATCAAAGATGGCGGCGCACTAAACTGTAGCACGCCATTTTACGCGCCATTTTAGAACAGCAAGTCCACCGCATTTATTTTTTTGAAGTGGTTACTGTATCTTAGGTAAATTGTCATTGTTTTGAGTCCCATTTTTCTTACCAAAGGCCCCAGTAAGTGCTATTAAAGGGTGCATGTGACTAAATCAGTGAAAATGACTGCGCGCGAGCTCATTAATATTTTGTGATCCCTCCGGTAATTTTGAATAAGAGGTCCCTGGGGCCTATACATTGGACTGATTGTAGAAATAATTGTGGAAATCAAGAATTGGTGACCCGTGGCTTCCAACTCGGGGGATTTCGTTCACAGAAAAGACCAATACCAGGGTCTATTTCGCATAGAGGCGGGGGGCTACATTGATACCTGGGCCCAGAGCTGGGCCACCAGTTTAGGGGTGGTTTGTGCGGAGAGGAGTATAAAAAAAAATTCATTCGGTCAACCCCTATAAATTTGAAAAGAAAATTGTTCTAGGAGTCTTAATCTTTGATTTCCAGTCAAAAAAATATGGCCACTCTACTCATGAGCGTCACCAGGCGGCGCTCTTTCTTTCAATTTTTGTGTTGGTTACAATGAGCGCCGTATTTAGTGTAGTAGAACCTATATGAATCACAGATGGCGGCGCACTAAACTGTAGCACGCCATTTTACGCGCCATTTTAGAACAGCAAGTCCACCGCATTTATTTTTTTGAAGTGGTTACTGTATCTTAGGTAAATTGTCATTGTTTTGAGTCCCATTTTTCTTACCAAAGGCCCCAGTAAGTGCTATTAAAGGGTGCATGTGACTAAATCAGTGAAAATGACTGCGCGCGAGCTCATTAATATTTTGTGATCCCTCCGGTAATTTTGAATAAGAGGTCCCTGGGGCCTATACATTGGACTGATTGTAGAAATAATTGTGGAAATCAAGAATTGGTGACCCGTGGCTTCCAACTCGGGGGATTTCGTTCACAGAAAAGACCAATACCAGGGTCTATTTCGCATAGAGGCGGGGGGCTACATTGATACCTGGGCCCAGAGCTGGGCCACCAGTTTAGGGGTGGTTTGTGCGGAGAGGAGTATAAAAAAAAATTCATTCGGTCAACCCCTATAAATTTGAAAAGAAAATTGTTCTAGGAGTCTTAATCTTTGATTTCCAGTCAAAAAAATATGGCCACTCTACTCATGAGCGTCACCAGGCGGCGCTCTTTCTTTCAATTTTTGTGTTGGTTACAATGAGCGCCGTATTTAGTGTAGTAGAACCTATATGAATCAAAGATGGCGGCGCACTAAACTGTAGCACGCCATTTTACGCGCCATTTTAGAACAGCAAGTCCACCGCATTTATTTTTTTGAAGTGGTTACTGTGTCAAAAAAGGTAAACAAAATCCTGACTGGTACAATGCCTCACTCCCTATCATCCAACCTGTACTGGAGGAGAAGAGGAAGGCTCTACTACGTTTGAAAGCTCGACCAACCAGACAGGCTCGCACTGCCCATCGTATTGCAAGAGCCGATGCCCAAAGAGCAGTTCGCGCTTGTGCTCGTGAGTATTGGGATTCCATCTGCCTGGATATTCAAACTGCAAGGGACCGCGGTGACACCAGAGGGATGTACGCAGGAATTAAGAGGGCCACAGGACCAACTACTCAGTCCAGTGGAGTACTCAAACAGAAGGATGGTACCGTAATCAAAGACAAATCCAACAAACTGAATCGCTGGATTGAGCACTACAGTGAACTCTACACAGGGCAGAGTCGGGTCTCATCCGATACAATCGCCTCTCTCCCTATAATGCACCACCAAAGATTGACTTAGATTTAGAACCTGATCTAGAAGAGGTGACAGCTGCCATCAAAAGAATGCCACTTGGTAAGGCTGCTGGTACAGATGCCATTTCTGCGGAACTTCTGAAAGCTGGCATTGATCCCTTAGCTGAGAAACTACACCACCTTGTTTCCCTTTGTTGGTCTGCCAAAAGTGTACCTCAGGAGTTCAAGAATGCAAAAATAATAACGTTGTACAAACGAAAAGGAGATCGAAGAGACTGCAATAATTACAGCATCCTTCTACATGTATTCTCATGTATTCGCACCCTTTCATTCTAAGTTTAAATGGAGGGTTGTCAAATCGCACCCTTTCATTATAAGTTTAAATTGGGGGTGGTCAAATCGCACGCTTTCATTCTAAGTTTAAATGGAGGGTTGTCAAAACGCACCCTTTCATTCTAAGTTTAAATGGAGGGTTTTCAAATCGCACCCTTTCATTCTAAGTTTAAATGGAGGGTTGTCAAATCGCACCCTTTTATTATAAGTTTAAATTGGGGGTGGTCAAATCGCACGCTTTCATTCTAAGTTTAAATGGAGGGTTGTCAAATCGCACCCTTTCATTATAAGTTTAAATTGGGGGTGGTCAAATCGCACGCTTTCATTCTAAGTTTAAATGGAGGGTTGTCAAAACGCACCCTTTCATTCTAAGTTTAAATGGAGGGTTTTCAAATCGCACCCTTTCATTCTCAGAATAAATGGAGGGTTGTCAAATAGCACCCTTTCATTCTCAGTTTAAATGGAGGGTTGTCAAATCGCACTCTTTCATTCTAAGTTTAAATGGGGGGTGGTCAAATCGAATCCTTTCATTCTAAGTTTAAATGGAGGGTTTTCAAATCACACCCTTTCATTCTCAGAATAAACGGAGGGTTGTCAAATAGCACCCTTTCATTCTCAGTTTAAATGGAGGGTTGTCAAATCGCACTTTTTCATTCTAAGTTTAAATGGGGGGTGGTCAAATCGCATCCTTTCATTCTAAGTTTAAATGGAGGGTTGTCAAATCGCACCCTTTCATTCTAAGTTTAAATAGAGGGTTTTCAAATCGCACCCTTTCATTCTCAGAATAAATGGAGGGTTGTCAAATCGCACCCTTTCATTATAAGTTTAAATGGGGGGTGGTGAAATCGAACGCTTTCATTCTAAGTTTAAATGGAGGGTTGTCAAATCGCACCCTTTCATTCCAAGTTTAAATGGGGGGTTGTCAAATCGCACCCTTTCATTCTAAGTTTAAATGGAGTGTTGTCAAATCGCACCCTTTCATTCCAAGTTTAAATGAAGTGTTGTCAAATCGCACCCTTTCATTCTAAGTTTAGTGGAGTGTTGTCAAGTCACACCCTTTCATTCTAAGTTTAAATAGAGGGTTTTCAAATCGCACCCTTTCATTCTCAGAATAAATGGAGGGTTGTCAAATCGCACCCTTTCATTATAAGTTTAAATGGGGGGTGGTGAAATCGAACGCTTTCATTCTAAGTTTAAATGGAGGGTTGTCAAATCGCACCCTTTCATTCCAAGTTTAAATGGGGGGTTGTCAAATCGCACCCTTTCATTCTAAGTTTAAATGGAGTGTTGTCAAATCGCACCCTTTCATTCCAAGTTTAAATGAAGTGTTGTCAAATCGCACCCTTTCATTCTAAGTTTAGTGGAGTGTTGTCAAGTCACACCCTTTCATTCTATAAGATTGAAATGAATTTGGCTATTATTTGTCTTAAGTTCAGTTTAATATGTTTAATATAGCCACCTAGTTTTGGTGGGAAAGACAATGGTCGGAAGGGGTTGGTGGTTTTGAGGGGTAGTTGTTTGTAGGTTGTTAAAGGTTTTTAATTCATATTTTGTTTCTCTTTTATTGTAATAATTTGTAATTTGTAACTCAAATATTTTAATTTACGAGCATGTTCGACAAGGCAAATTTCCATTTTCGATGGACAATAAAAATTTGAATTTGAATGAAAGGTCGTCAAGTCGCATCCTTCCATTCTAAGATTTAATAAAGGGTTGTCAAATCGCATCCTTACATTCAGAGACCAAACGGGGGTTGTCATTTCGCAAGCACTTATTGTAAGACAAACTTCCCCCTCCCTCTGTAAGACACACCTAGCAGTCCCTTTGTTAAGGTAAAGTTAGATGGTAATTTTAAGGTATTTTTTATAAAAGAAAACTAAAACTATTTCTGGAGCCAATAAGCACCACACGATTCTGATGGTAAATAAAACGGTATTTGAATAAGATTACACCACATTATGTTTTCACTTGAAAAATTGTTCGATTCAATTATTAGTTGAAATTATCCTAAATTTTGCTCCCAAAACACCATGATTTATAATATATTACTCCGTCAAAATAGTTCTTAATGTGTTAGAGGTATCTCTCTCCTGAGTGTCACTGGGAAACTGCTAGCTCGGCTGATTCTTGCCCGTTTACAAGTTCTTGCGGAGGAGATCTACCCAGAAGCGCAATGCGGGTTCAGAGCAGGTCGATCAACAACAGACATGATATTCTCACTGAGGCAACTGCAGGAAAAAGCTCGTGAACAGCAACAACCAGCTGCACTTAGCTTTTGTGGATCTAACAAAGGCATTTGATCTTGTCGATCGCCAATCTCTATTTGTTGTCCTTCAGAAGGCAGGTTGCCCACCAACTCTACTATCTCTGATAAGATCCTTTCATGAGGGGATGCAGGGTTGTGTTCAGTATGATGGCGATCTATCTGACACATTTCCGATCAATAGAGGAGTCAAGCAGGGGTGCGTATTGGCTCCGACGCTGTTTGGTGTATACTTCTCCTTCATGTTTCGGAGGGCCTTCATCAATCTACCTGCCTCTACTGGAGTATCACTTCTTACAAGGGATGACGGTAATTTCTTCAGTGTATCTCGCTTCAAAGCAAAAACCAGAGTGCAACATTTCGTAACTAGAGAACTACCGGTACTTTATGCTGATGATGCAGCACTATGTGCAAACAGTCCCAGTCAACTTCAGGAGCTGCTTGATGGGTTCTCACGGTCCTGTGCCGACTTTGGATTAACTATCAGCCTGAAGAAGACTGTGATCCTGTCCTCTGAGCTACTTGACAACCACCAGTTCACCGTCAATGACACTACACTGGACCGAGTAAACAAGTTCGCATACCTCTACAATTACCTCCAACGCTACTCTTGACCTGGAAATCTCTGTTCGGCTTGGAAGGGCTGCTTCTACATTTGGGCGCCTTTCTAAGCGTGTATGGAATAACCAACAACAGAGGGTGCAACACAGCGAATCATTTACAAGTGAGGTGGAGCTTTGGGTTGTCTGGATGCGCGGATGCGCGGATGCGAGGTCGGCATGGTGTCATCACGTGTTGGCTCATTACAATCAACAGAGGGCAGTATAGGAAGCGAGTTATGGAAGTGACGGTTTTGGGTTGTTTGGGATGCCTGGATGCGTGGATGCGAGGTCGACATGGCGTCATCACTTGTTAGGTTCATTACAATCAACATAGGGCGTAAGGGCGGTATATTAAGCAAGTTATGGGAGTGACGGTTTTCGGTTGTCTGGGATGCCTAGCTGCGCGGACGCAAGGTCGGCATGGCGTCATCACGTGTTAGGTTCATTACAATCAACATAGGGCAGTATATTAATGGGAGTGACGGTTTTGGGTTGTCTGGAAATTTCTGAAGTGTATGAGCGAAGTCATTGAAACAGAGATTTTAGAAGAATTGAAGGAGAGCAGAAACTTTTCACTGATGTTTGATGAAACAACATACTGTTCGTAATCGAACAAATGGTTATCGATGCTCGATTCATCACAAAGAATGGTGATGTATGTGTGCGATACCTGAAAATATTGGATTGTTTGATCACATCAAAATCTAACAAGGAAGGAGCGGACGGACAAGAAACTGAACTCAGCAATGAAAACAGTGATACTGACAGTGATGCGGAGGAGAACATTCAGCTTGGTGAGGAACATGCCATTGCTGCCAAAGATACCAGTGATTGTTTCGTGACTCTCAATGCTGACAACATATGCCAGAAAGTGACGGGATATATTAAAAGCAATGGCTTGCAGTATGCAAAGCTGAGGGGCATTGGCACAGACGGTGCAGCAGTGCTGACAGGAAGGGAAAATGGGGCAGTGAAAAAAATAATCGAATTGGCCCATTGCAAGGGCAGTTGGGCAACACTGTGCTGCACATAAATTCAACCTGGCAGTGTCTCATGCAGGAGATAAAATTCCTTCAGTTCGACAGTTCAAGACAACACTGAAGCAACTGTATGCTTTCTATCACAGGAGTTCTGTGAGGGATAGGGGGATTGTCAGCAGTGCAGCAAATGTGCAGAGGTAGAAGACAGAGATAGAGTATATCCATGTGTCTGATCTACACCTCACTCAGCCTGCTCAGAAGGAACAGTAGAGGTAGAAGACAGAGATAGAGTATATCCACGTGTCTCACTCAGCCTGCTCAGAAGGAACGGCAGAGGTAGAAGACAGAGATAGAGTATATCCACGTGTCTGATCTACACCTCATTCAGCCTGCCCAGAAGGATCAGCAGAGGTAGAAGACAGAGATAGAGTATATCCACGTGTCTCACTCAGCCTGCTCAGAAGGAACAGCAGAGGTATAAGACACATATAGAGTATATCCACGTGTCTCACTCAGCCTGCTCAGAAGGAACAGCAGAGGTAGAAGACAGAGATAGAGTATATCCACGTGTCTCACTCTGCCTGCTCAGAAGGAACAGCAGAGGTAGAAGACAGAGATAGAGTATATCCACGTGTCTTAGCTCCACCTCACTAAGCCTGCTCAGAAGGAACAGCAGAGGTAGACGGCAGAGATATAATATATCCACGTGTCTGATCTACACCTCACTCAGCCTGCTCAGAAGGAACATCAGAGGTAGAAGACAGAGATAAAGTATATACACGTGTCTGATCTACACCTCACTCAGCCTGCTCAGAAGGAACGGCAGAGGTAGAAGACAGAGATAGAGTATATCCACGTGTCTGATCTACACCTCACTCAGCCTGCTCAGAAGGAACAGTAGAGGTAGAAGACAGAGATAGAGTATATCCACGTGTCTGATCTACACCTCACTCAGCCTGCTCAGAAGGAACATCAGAAGTAGAAGACAGAGATAGAGTATATCCACGTGTCTCACTCAGCCTGCTCAGAAGGAACGGCAGAGGAAGAAGACAGAGATAGAGTATATCCACGTGTCTGATCTACACCTCACTCAGACTGCTCAGAAGGAACAGCAGAGGTAGAAGACAGAGATAGAGTATATCCACGTGTCTGATCTACACCTCACTCAGCCTGCTCAGAAGGAACAGCAGAGGTAGAAGACAGAGATAGAGTATATCCACGTGTCTCACTCAGCCTGCTCAGAAGGAACAGCAAAGGTAGAAGACAGAGATAGAGTATATCCACAGTGTGTGATCTACACCTCACCCCGCTCAGAAGGAACAGTAGAGGTAGAAGACAGAGATAGAGTATATCCACGTGTCTGATCTACACCTCACTCAGCCTGCTCAGAAGGAACAGCAGAGGTAGAAGACAGAGATAGAGTATATCCACGTGTCTCACTCAGCCTGCTCAGAAGGAACAGCAGAGGTAGAAGACAGAGATAGAGTATATCTACACCTCACTCAGCCTGCTCAGAAGAAACAACAGAGGTAGAAGACAGAGATAGAGTATATCCATGTGTCTGATCTACACCTCACTCAGCCTGCTCAGAAGGAACAGTAGAGGTAGAAGACAGAGATAGAGTATATCCACGTGTCTCACTCAGCCTGCTCAGAAGGAACGGCAGAGGTAGAAGACAGAGATAGAGTATATCCACGTGTCTGATCTACACCTCATTCAGCCTGCCCAGAAGGATCAGCAGAGGTAGAAGACAGAGATAGAGTATATCCACGTGTCTCACTCAGCCTGCTCAGAAGGAACAGCAGAGGTATAAGACACATATAGAGTATATCCACGTGTCTCACTCAGCCTGCTCAGAAGGAACAGCAGAGGTAGAAGACAGAGATAGAGTATATCCACGTGTCTCACTCTGCCTGCTCAGAAGGAACAGCAGAGGTAGAAGACAGAGATAGAGTATATCCACGTGTCTTAGCTCCACCTCACTAAGCCTGCTCAGAAGGAACAGCAGAGGTAGACGGCAGAGATATAATATATCCACGTGTCTGATCTACACCTCACTCAGCCTGCTCAGAAGGAACATCAGAGGTAGAAGACAGAGATAAAGTATATACACGTGTCTGATCTACACCTCACTCAGCCTGCTCAGAAGGAACGGCAGAGGTAGAAGACAGAGATAGAGTATATCCACGTGTCTGATCTACACCTCACTCAGCCTGCTCAGAAGGAACAGTAGAGGTAGAAGACAGAGATAGAGTATATCCACGTGTCTGATCTACACCTCACTCAGCCTGCTCAGAAGGAACATCAGAAGTAGAAGACAGAGATAGAGTATATCCACGTGTCTCACTCAGCCTGCTCAGAAGGAACGGCAGAGGAAGAAGACAGAGATAGAGTATATCCACGTGTCTGATCTACACCTCACTCAGACTGCTCAGAAGGAACAGCAGAGGTAGAAGACAGAGATAGAGTATATCCACGTGTCTGATCTACACCTCACTCAGCCTGCTCAGAAGGAACAGCAGAGGTAGAAGACAGAGATAGAGTATATCCACGTGTCTCACTCAGCCTGCTCAGAAGGAACAGCAAAGGTAGAAGACAGAGATAGAGTATATCCACAGTGTGTGATCTACACCTCACCCCGCTCAGAAGGAACAGTAGAGGTAGAAGACAGAGATAGAGTATATCCACGTGTCTGATCTACACCTCACTCAGCCTGCTCAGAAGGAACAGCAGAGGTAGAAGACAGATATAGAGTATATCCACGTGTCTCACTCAGCCTGCTCAGAAGGAACAGCAGAGGTAGAAGACAGAGATAGAGTATATCTACACCTCACTCAGCCTGCTCAGAAGAAACAACAGAGGTAGAAGACAGAGATAGAGTATATCCATGTGTCTCACTCAGCCTGCTTAGAAGGAACAGCAGAGGTAGAAGACAGATATAGAGTATATCCACGTGTCTCACTCAGCCTGCTCAGAAGGAACGGCAGAGGTAGAAGACAGAGATAGAGTATATCCACGTGTCTGATCTACACCTCACTCAGCCTGCTCAGAAGAAACAGCAGAGGTAGAAGACAGAGATATAGTATATCCACGTGTCTGATCTACACCTCACTCAGCCTGCTCAGAAGGACCAGCAGAGGTAGAAGACAGAGATAGAGTATATCCACGTGTCTCACTCAGCCTTCTCAGAAGGAACAGCAGAGGTAGAAGACAGAGATAGAGTATATCCACGTGTCTCACTCAGCCTGCTCAGAAGGAACAGCAGAGGTAGAAGACAGAGATATAGTATATCCATGTGTCTGATCTACACCTCACTCAGCCTGCTCAGAAGGAACAGTAGAGGTAGAAGACAGAGATAGAGTATATCCACGTGTCTCAATCAGCCTGCTCAGAAGGAACGGCAGAGGTAGAAGACAGAGATAGAGTATAT
This sequence comes from Crossaster papposus, assembly GCA_037893245.1. Taxonomy (NCBI): domain Eukaryota; kingdom Metazoa; phylum Echinodermata; class Asteroidea; order Velatida; family Solasteridae; genus Crossaster; species Crossaster papposus. The sequence continues at coordinate 205,516 of JBAIAA010000705.1, read as the reverse complement.
CCACGTGTCTGATCTACACCTCACTCAGCCTGCCCAGAAGGATCAGCAGAGGTAGAATACAGAGATAGAGTATATCCACGTGTCTCACTCAGCCTGCTCAGAAGGAACAGCAGAGGTATAAGACACATATAGAGTATATCCACGTGTCTCACTCAGCCTGCTCAGAAGGAACTACAGAGGTAGAAGACAGAGATAGAGTATATCCACGTGTCTCACTCTGCCTGCTCAGAAGGAACAGCAGAGTTAGAAGATAGAGATAGAGTATATCCACGTGTCTTAGCTCCACCTCACTCAGCCTGCTCAGAAGGAACAGCAGAGGTAGAAGGCAGAGATATAATATATCCACGTGTCTGATCTACACCTCACTCAGCCTGCTCAGAAGGAACAGCAGAGGTAGAAGACAGAGGTAGAGTATATCCACGTGTCTGCTCTACACCTCACTCAGCCTGCTCAGAAGGAACAGTAGAGGTAGAAGACAGAGATAGGGAATATCCACGTGTCTCACTCAGCCTGCTCAGAAGGAACGGCAGAGGTAGAAGACAGAGATAGAGTATATCCACGTGTCTGATCTACACCTCACTCAGCCTGCTCAGAAGGACCAGCAGAGGTAGAATACAGATATAAAGTATATACACGTGTCTGATCTACACCTCACTCAGCCTGCTCAGAAGGAACAGCAGAGGTAGAAGACAGAGATAGAGTATATCCACGTGTCTGATCTACACCTCACTCAGCCTGCTCAGAAGGAACAGTAGAGGTAGAAGACAGAGATAGAGTATATCCACGTGTCTCACTCAGCCTGCTCAGAAGGAACGGCAGAGGTAGAAGACAGAGATAGAGTATATCCACGTATCTGATCTACACCTCACTCAGCCTGCTCAGAAGGAACAGCAGAGGTAGAAGACAGAGATATAGTATATCCACGTGTCTGATCTACACCTCACTCAGCCTGCTCAGAAGGACCAGCAGAGGTAGAAGACAGAGATAGAGTATATCCACGTGTCTCACTCAGCCTGCTCAGAATGAACAGCAGAGGTAGAAGACAGAGATAGGGTATATCCACGTGTCTCACTCAGCCTGCTCAAAAGGAACAGCAGAGGTAGAAGACAGATATAGAGTATATCCATGTGTCTGATCGACACCTCACTCAGCCTGCTCAGAAGGAACAGTAGAGGTAGCAGACAGAGATAGAGTATATCCACGTGTCTCACTCAGCCTGCTCAGAAGGAACGGCAGAGGTAGAAGACAGAGATAGAGTATATCCACGTGTCTGATCTACACCTCACTCAGCCTGCCCAGAAGGATCAGCAGAGGTAGAAGACAGAGATAGAGTATATCTACACCTCACTCAGCCTGCTCAGAAGAAACAGCAGAGGTAGAAGACAGAGATAGAGTATATCCACGTGTCTCACTCAGCCTGCTTAGAAGGAACAGCAGAGGTAGAAGACAGAGATAGAGTATATCCACGTGTCTGATCTACACCTCACTCAGCCTGCTCAAAAGAAACAGCAGAGGTATAAGACACATATATAGTATATCCACGTGTCTCACTCAGCCTGCTCAGAAGGAACTACAGAGGTAGAAGACAGAGATAGAGTATATCCACGTGTCTCACTCTGCCTGCTCAGAAGGAACAGCAGAGGTAGAAGACAGAGATAGAGTATATCCACGTGTCTCACTCAGCCAGCTCAGAAGGAACAGCAGAGGTAGAAGACAGAGATAGAGTATATCCATGTGTCTGATCTACACCTCACTCAGCCTGCTCAGAAGGAACAGTAGAGGTAGAAGACAGAGATAGAGTATATCCACATGTCTCACTCAGCCTGCTCAGAAGGAACGGCAGAGGTAGAAGACAGAGATAGAGTATATCCACGTGTCTGATCTACACCTCATTCAGCCTGCCCAGAAGGATCAGCAGAGGTAGAAGACAGAGATAGAGTATATCCACGTGTCTCACTCAGCCTGCTCAGAAGAAACAGCAGAGGTATAAGACACATATAGAGTATATCCACGTGTCTCACTCAGCCTGCTCAGAAGGAACAGCAGAGGTAGAAGACAGAGATAGAGTATATCCACGTGTCTCACTCTGCCTGCTCAGAAGGAACAGCAGAGGTAGAAGACAGAGATAGAGTATATCCACGTGTCTTAGCTCCACCTCACTCAGCCTGCTCAGAAGGAACAGCAGAGGTAGAAGGCAGAGATATAATATATCCACGTGTCTGATCTACACCTCACTCAGCCTGCTCAGAACGAACAGCAGAGGTAGAAGACAGAGATAAAGTATATACACGTGTCTGATCTACACCTCACTCAGCCTGCTCAGAAGGAACAGCAGAGGTAGAAGACAGAGATAGAGTATATCCACGTGTCTGATCTACACCTCACTCAGCCTGCTCAGAAGGAACAGTAGAGGTAGAAGACAGAGATAGAGTATATCCACGTGTCTGATCTACACCTCACTCAGCCTGCTCAGCAGGAACAGCAGAAGTAGAAGACAGAGATAGAGTATATCCACGTGTCTCACTCAGCCTGCTCAGAAGGAACGGCAGAGGTAGAAGACAGAGATAGAGTAATCCACGTGTCTGATCTACACCTCACTCAGCCTGCTCAGAAGGAACAGCAGAGGTAGAAGACAGAGATAGAGTATATCCACGTGTCTGATCTACACCTCACTCAGCCTGCTCAGAAGGAACAGCATAGGTAGAAGACAGAGATAGAGTATATCCACGTGTCTCACTCAGCCTGCTCAGAAGGAACAGCAAAGGTAGAAGACAGAGTTAGAGTATATCCACAGTGTGTGATCTACACCTCACCCCGCTCAGAAGGAACAGTAGAGGTAGAAGACAGAGATAGAGTATATCCACGTGTCTGATCTACACCTCACTCAGCCTGCTCAGAAGGAACAGCAGAGGTAGAAAACAGGGATAGAGTATATCCACGTGTCTCACTCCGCCTGCTCAGAAGGAACAGCAGAGGTAGAAGACAGAGATAGAGTATATCTACACCTCACTCAGCCTGCTCAGAAGAAACAACAGAGGTAGAAGACAGAGATAGAGTATATCCACGTGTCTCACTCAGTCTGCTTAGAAGGGAGAGCAGAGGTAGAAGACAGAGATAGAGTATATCCACGTGTCTGATCTACACCTCACTCAGCCTGCTCAAAAGAAACAGCAGAGGTAGAAGACAGAGATGAGTATATCCACGTGTTTGATCTACACCTCACTCAGCCTGCTCAGAAGGAACAGCAGAGATAGAAGACAGAGATAGAGTATATCCACGTGTCTCACTCAGCCTGCTCAGAAGGAACAGCAGAGGTAGAAGACAGAGATAGAGTATATCCACGTGTCTCACTCAGCCTGCTCAGAAGGAACAGCAGAGGTAGAAGACAGAGATATAGTATATCCATGTGTCTGATCTACACCTCACTCAGCCTGCTCAGAAGGAACAGTAGAGGGAGAAGACAGAGATAGAGTATATCCACGTGTCTCAATCAGCCTGCTCAGAAGGAACGGCAGAGGTAGAAGACAGAGATAGAGTATATCCACGTGTCTGATCTACACCTCACTCAGCCTGCCCAGAAGGATCAGCAGAGGTAGAATACAGAGATAGAGTATATCGTGTCTCACTCAGCCTGCTCAGAAGGAACAGCAGAGGTATAAGACACATATAGAGTATATCCACGTGTCTCACTCAGCCTGCTCAGAAGGAACTACAGAGGTAGAAGACAGAGATAGAGTATATCCACGTGTCTCACTCTGCCTGCTCAGAAGGAACAGCAGAGGTAGAAGATAGAGATAGAGTATATCCACGTGTCTTAGCTCCACCTCACTCAGCCTGCTCAGAAGGAACAGCAGAGGTAGAAGGCAGAGATATAATATATCCACGTGTCTGATCTACACCTCACTCAGCCTGCTCAGAAGGAACAGCAGAGGTAGAAGACAGAGGTAGAGTATATCCACGTGTCTGCTCTACACCTCACTCAGCCTGCTCAGAAGGAACAGTAGAGGTAGAAGACAGAGATAGGGAATATCCACGTGTCTCACTCAGCCTGCTCAGAAGGAACGGCAGAGGTAGAAGACAGAGATAGAGTATATCCACGTGTCTGATCTACACCTCACTCAGCCTGCTCAGAAGGACCAGCAGAGGTAGAATACAGATATAAAGTATATACACGTGTCTGATCTACACCTCACTCAGCCTGCTCAGAAGGAACAGCAGAGGTAGAAGACAGAGATAGAGTATATCCACGTGTCTGATCTACACCTCACTCAGCCTGCTCAGAAGGAACAGTAGAGGTAGAAGACAGAGATAGAGTATATCCACGTGTCTCACTCAGCCTGCTCAGAAGGAACGGCAGAGGTAGAAGACAGAGATAGAGTATATCCACGTATCTGATCTACACCTCACTCAGCCTGCTCAGAAGGAACAGCAGAGGTAGAAGACAGAGATATAGTATATCCACGTGTCTGATCTACACCTCACTCAGCCTGCTCAGAAGGACCAGCAGAGGTAGAAGACAGAGATAGAGTATATCCACGTGTCTCACTCAGCCTGCTCAGAATGAACAGCAGAGTTAGAAGACAGAGAGAGGGTATATCCACGTGTCTCACTCAGCCTGCTCAAAAGGAACAGCAGAGGTAGAAGACAGATATAGAGTATATCCATGTGTCTGATCGACACCTCACTCAGCCTGCTCAGAAGGAACAGTAGAGGTAGCAGACAGAGATAGAGTATATCCACGTGTCTCACTCAGCCTGCTCAGAAGGAACGGCAGAGGTAGAAGACAGAGATAGAGTATATCCACGTGTCTGATCTACACCTCACTCAGCCTGCCCAGAAGGATCAGCAGAGGTAGAAGACAGAGATAGAGTATATCTACACCTCACTCAGCCTGCTCAGAAGAAACAGCAGAGGTAGAAGACAGAGATAGAGTATATCCACGTGTCTCACTCAGCCTGCTTAGAAGGAACAGCAGAGGTAGAAGACAGAGATAGAGTATATCCACGTGTCTGATCTACACCTCACTCAGCCTGCTCAAAAGAAACAGCAGAGGTATAAGACACATATATAGTATATCCACGTGTCTCACTCAGCCTGCTCAGAAGGAACTACAGAGGTAGAAGACAGAGATAGAGTATATCCACGTGTCTCACTCTGCCTGCTCAGAAGGAACAGCAGAGGTAGAAGACAGAGATAGAGTATATCCACGTGTCTCACTCAGCCAGCTCAGAAGGAACAGCAGAGGTAGAAGACAGAGATAGAGTATATCCATGTGTCTGATCTACACCTCACTCAGCCTGCTCAGAAGGAACAGTAGAGGTAGAAGACAGAGATAGAGTATATCCACATGTCTCACTCAGCCTGCTCAGAAGGAACGGCAGAGGTAGAAGACAGAGATAGAGTATATCCACGTGTCTGATCTACACCTCATTCAGCCTGCCCAGAAGGATCAGCAGAGGTAGAAGACAGAGATAGAGTATATCCACGTGTCTCACTCAGCCTGCTCAGAAGGAACAGCAGAGGTATAAGACACATATAGAGTATATCCACGTGTCTCACTCAGCCTGCTCAGAAGGAACAGCAGAGGTAGAAGACAGAGATAGAGTATATCCACCTGTCTCACTCTGCCTGCTCAGAAGGAACAGCAGAGGTAGAAGACAGAGATAGAGTATATCCACGTGTCTTAGCTCCACCTCACTCAGCCTGCTCAGAAGGAACAGCAGAGGTAGAAGGCAGAGATATAATATATCCACGTGTCTGATCTACACCTCACTCAGCCTGCTCAGAACGAACAGCAGAGGTAGAAGACAGAGATAAAGTATATACACGTGTCTGATCTACACCTCACTCAGCCTGCTCAGAAGGAACAGCAGAGGTAGAAGACAGAGATAGAGTATATCCACGTGTCTGATCTACACCTCACTCAGCCTGCTCAGAAGGAACAGTAGAGGTAGAAGACAGAGATAGAGTATATCCACGTGTCTGATCTACACCTCACTCAGCCTGCTCAGCAGGAACAGCAGAAGTAGAAGACAGAGATAGAGTATATCCACGTGTCTCACTCAGCCTGCTCAGAAGGAACGGCAGAGGTAGAAGACAGAGATAGAGTAATCCACGTGTCTGATCTACACCTCACTCAGCCTGCTCAGAAGGAACAGCAGAGGTAGAAGACAGAGATAGAGTATATCCACGTGTCTGATCTACACCTCACTCAGCCTGCTCAGAAGGAACAGCAGAGGTAGAAGACAGAGATAGAGTATATCCACGTGTCTCACTCAGCCTGCTCAGAAGGAACAGCAAAGGTAGAAGACAGAGTTAGAGTATATCCACAGTGTGTGATCTACACCTCACCCCGCTCAGAAGGAACAGTAGAGGTAGAAGACAGAGATAGAGTATATCCACGTGTCTGATCTACACCTCACTCAGCCTGCTCAGAAGGAACAGCGGAGGTAGAAAACAGGGATAGAGTATATCCACGTGTCTCACTCCGCCTGCTCAGAAGGAACAGCAGAGGTAGAAGACAGAGATAGAGTATATCCACGTGTCTCACTCAGTCTGCTTAGAAGGGACAGCAGAGGTAGAAGACAGAGATAGAGTATATCCACGTGTCTGATCTACACCTCACTCAGCCTGCTCAAAAGAAACAGCAGAGGTAGAAGACAGAGATGAGTATATCCACGTGTTTGATCTACACCTCACTCAGCCTGCTCAGAAGGAACAGCAGAGATAGAAGACAGAGATAGAGTATATCCACGTGTCTCACACAGCCTGCTCAGAAGGAACAGCAGAGGTAGAAGACAGAGATAGAGTATAACCACGTGTCTGATCTACACCTTACTCAGCCTGCTCAGAAGGAACAGCAGAGGTAGAAGACAGATAGAGTATATCCACGTGTCTGATCTACACCTCACTCAGCCTGCTCAAAAGGAACAGCAGAGGTAGAAGACAGAGATAGAGTACATCCACGTGTCTCACTCAGCCTGCTCAGAAGGAACAGCAGAGGTATAAGACAGAGATAGAGTATATCCACGTGTCTGATCTACACCTCACTCAGCCTGCTCAGAAGGAACAGCAGGGGTAGAAGACAGAGATAGAGTATATCCACGTGTCTCACTCAGCCTGCTCAGAAGGAACAGCAGAGGTAGAAGACAGAGATAGAGTATATCCACGTGTCTCACTCAGCCTGCTCAGAAGGAACAGCAGAGGTAAAAGACAGAGATAGAGTATATCCATGTGTCTGATCTACACCTCACTCAGCCTGCTCAGAAGGAACAGTAGAGGTAGAAGACAGAGATAGAGTATATCCACGTGTCTCACTCAGCCTGCTCAGAAGGAACGGCAGAGGTAGAAGACAGAGATAGAGTATATCCACGTGTCTGATCTACACCTCACTCAGCCTGCCCAGAAGGATCAGCAGAGGTAGAAGACAGAGATAGAGTATATCCACGTGTCTCACTCAGCCTGCTCAGAAGGAACAGCAGAGATATAAGACACATATAGAGTACATCCACGTGTCTCACTCAGCCTGCTCAGAAGGAACAGCAGAGGTAGAAGACAGAGATAGAGTATATCCACGTGTCTCACTCTGCCTGCTCATTAGGAACAGCAGAGGTAGAAGACAGAGATAGAGTATATCCACGTGTCTGCTCTACACCTCACTCAGCCTGCTCAGAAGGAACAGCAGAGGTAGAAAACAGGGATAGAGTATATCCACGTGTCTCACTCAGCCTGCTCAGAAGGAACAGCAGAGGTAGAAGACAGAGATAGAGTATATCCACGTGTCTCACTCAGCCTGCTCAGAAGGAACAGCAGAGGTAGAAGACAGAGATAGAGTATATCCATGTGTCTGATCTACACCTCACTCAGCCTGCTCAGAAGGAACAGTAGAGGTAGAAGACAGAGATAGGGAATATCCACGTGTCTCACTCAGCCTGCTCAGAAGGAACGGCAGAGGTAGAAGACAGAGATAGAGTATATCCACGTGTCTGATCTACACCTCACTCAGCCTGCTCAGAAGGAACAGCAGAGGTAGAATACAGAGATAGAGTATATCCACGTGTCTGATCTACACCTCACTCAGCCTGCTCAGAAGGACCAGCAGAGGTAGAAGACAGAGATAGAGTATATCCATGTGTCTGATCTACACCTCACTCAGCCTACTCAGAAGGAACAGTAGAGGTAGAAGACAGAGATAGGGAATATCCACGTGTCTCACTCAGCCTGCTTAGAAGGAACAGCAGAGGTAGAAGACAGAGATAGAGTATATCCACGTGTCTCACTCAGCCTGCTCAGAAGGAACAGCAGAGGTAGAAGACAGAGATAGAGTATATCCATGTGTCTGATCTACACCTCACTCAGCCTTCTCAGAAGGAACAGTAGAGGTAGAAGACAGAGATAGAGTATATCCACGTGTCTCACTCAGCCTGCTTAGAAGGAACAGCAGAGGTAGAAGACAGAGATAGAGTATATCCACGTGTCTCACTCAGCCAGCTCAGAAGGAACAGCAGAGGTAGAAGACAGAGATAGAGTATATCCATGTGTCTGATCTACACCTCACTCAGCCTGCTCAGAAGGAACAGTAGAGGTAGAAGACAGAGATAGAGTATATCCACGTGTCTCACTCAGCCTGCTCAGAAGGAACGGCAGAGGTAGAAGACAGAGATAGAGTATATCCACGTGTCTGATCTACACCTCATTCAGCCTGCCCAGAAGGATCAGCAGAGGTAGAAGACAGAGATAGAGTATATCCACGTGTCTCACTCAGCCTGCTCCGAAGGAACAGCAGAGGTATAAGACACATATAGAGTATATCCACGTGTCTCACTCAGCCTGCTCAGAAGGAACAGCAGAGGTAGAAGACAGAGATAGAGTATATCCACGTGTCTCACTCTGCCTGCTCAGAAGGAACAGCAGAGGTAGAAGACAGAGATAGAGTATATCCACGTGTCTTAGCTCCACCTCACTCAGCCTGCTCAGAAGGAACAGCAGAGGTAGAAGGCAGAGATATAATATATCCACGTGTCTGATCTACACCTCACTCAGCCTGCTCAGAAGGAACAGCAGAGGTAGAAGACAGAGATAAAGTATATACACGTGTCTGATCTACACCTCACTCAGCCTGCTCAGAAGGAACAGCAGAGGTAGAAGACAGAGATAGAGTATATCCACGTGTCTGATCTACACCTCACTCAGCCTGCTCAGAAGGAACAGTAGAGGTAGAAGACAGAGATAGAGTATATCCACGTGTCTGATCTACACCTCACTCAGCCTGCTCAGAAGGAACAGCAGAAGTAGAAGACAGAGACAGAGTATATCCACGTGTCTCACTCAGCCTGCTCAGAAGGAACGGCAGAGGTAGAAGACAGAGATAGAGTATATCCACGTGTCTGATCTACACCTCACTCAGCCTGCTCAGAAGGAACAGCAGAGGTAGAAGACAGAGATAGAGTATATCCACGTGTCTGATCTACACCTCACTCAGCCTGCTCAGAAGGAACAGCAGAGGTAGAAGACAGAGATAGAGTATATCCACGTGTCTCACTCAGCCTGCTCAGAAGGAACAGCAAAGGTAGAAGACAGAGTTAGAGTATATCCACAGTGTGTGATCTACACCTCACCCCGCTCAGAAGGAACAGTAGAGGTAGAAGACAGAGATAGAGTATATCTACACCTCACTCAGCCTGCTCAGAAGAAACAACAGAGGTAGAAGACAGAGATAGAGTATATCCACGTGTCTCACTCAGTCTGCTTAAAAGGAACAGCAGAGGTAGAAGACAGAGATAGAGTATATCCACGTGTCTGATCTACACCTCACTCAGCCTGCTCAAAAGAAACAGCAGAGGTAGAAGACAGAGATGAGTATATCCACGTGTTTGATCTACACCTCACTCAGCCTGCTCAGATGGAACAGCAGAGGTAGAAGACAGAGATAGAATGTATCCACGTGTCTAATCTACACCTCACTCAGCCTGCTCAGAAGGAACAGCAGAGATAGAAGACAGAGATAGAGTATATCCACGTGTCTCACACAGCCTGCTCAGAAGGAACAACAGAGGTAGAAGACAGAGATAGAGTATAACCACGTGTCTGATCTACACTTTACTCAGCCTGCTCAGAAGGAACAGCAGAGGTAGAAGACAGAGATAGAGTATATCCACGTGTCTCACTCAGCCTGCTCAGAAGGAACAGCAGAGGTAGAAGACAGATGGAGTATATCCACGTGTCTGATCTACACCTCACTCAGCCTGCTCAAAAGGAACAGCAGAGGTAGAAGACAGAGATAGAGTACATCCACGTGTCTCACTCAGCCTGCTCAGAAGGAACAGCAGAGGTAGAAGACAGATGGAGTATATCCACGTGTCTGATCTACACCTCACTCAGCCTGCTCAAAAGGAACAGCAGAGGTAGAAGACAGAGATAGAGTACATCCACGTGTCTCACTCAGCCTGCTCAGAAGGAACAGCAGAGGTATAAGACAGAGATAGAGTATATCCACGTGTTTGATCTACACCTCACTCAGCCTGCTCAGATGGAACAGCAGAGGTAGAAGACAGATGGAGTATATCCACGTGTCTGATCTACACCTCACTCAGCCTGCTCAAAAGGAACAGCAGAGGTAGAAGACAGAGATAGAGTACATCCACGTGTCTCACTCAGCCTGCTCAGAAGGAACAGCAGAGGTATAAGACAGAGATAGAGTATATCCACGTGTCTGATCTACACCTCACTCAGCCTGCTCAGAAGGAACAGCAGGGGTAGAAGACAGAGATAGAGTATATCCACGTGTCTCACTCAGCCTGCTCAGAAGGAACAGCAGAGGTAGAAGACAGAGATAGAGTATATCCACGTGTCTCACTCAGCCTGCTCAGAAGGAACAGCAGAGGTAGAAGACAGAGATAGAGTATATCCATGTGTCTGATCTACACCTCACTCAGCCTGCTCAGAAGGAACAGTAGAGGTAGAAGACAGAGATAGAGTATATCCATGTGTCTCACTCAGCCTGCTCAGAAGGAACGGCAGAAGTAGAAGACAGAGATAGAGTATATCCACGTGTCTGATCTACACCTCACTCAGCCTGCCCAGAAGGATCAGCAGAGGTAGAAGACAGAGATAGAGTATATCCACGTGTCTCACTCAGCCTGCTCAGAAGGAACAGCAGAGATATAAGACACATATAGAGTATATCCACGTGTCTCACTCAGCCTGCTCAGAAGGAACAGCAGAGGTAGAAGACAGAGATAGAGTATATCCACGTGTCTCACTCTGCCTGCTCATTAGGAACAGCAGAGGTAGAAGACAGAGATAGAGTATATCCACGTGTCTGCTCTACACCTCACTCAGCCTGCTCAGAAGGAACAGCAGAGGTAGAAAAACAGGGATAGAGTATATCCACGTGTCTCACTCAGCCTGCTCAGAAGAACAGCAGAGGTAGAAGACAGAGATAGAGTATATCTACACCTCACTCAGCCTGCTCAGAAGAAACAACAGAGGTACAAGACAGAGATAGAGTATATCCACGTGTCTCACTCAGCCTGCTCAGAAGGAACGGCAGAGGTAGAAGACAGAGATAGAGTAGATCCACGTGTCTGATCTACACCTCACTCAGCCTGCTCAGAAGGAACAGCAGAGGTAGAATACAGAGATAGAGTATATCCACGTGTCTGATCTACACCTCACTCAGCCTGCTCAGAAGGACCAGCAGAGGTAGAAGACAGAGATAGAGTATATCCATGTGTCTGATCTACACCTCACTCAGCCTACTCAGAAGGAACAGTAGAGGTAGAAGACAGAGATAGGGAATATCCACGTGTCTCACTCAGCCTGCTTAGAAGGAACAGCAGAGGTAGAAGACAGAGATAGAGTATATCCACGTGTCTCACTCAGCCTGCTCAGAAGGAACAGCAGAGGTAGAAGACAGAGATAGAGTATATCCATGTGTCTGATCTACACCTCACTCAGCCTGCTCAGAAGGAACAGTAGAGGTAGAAGACAGAGATAGAGTATATCCACGTGTCTCACTCAGCCTGCTCAGAAGGAACAGCAGAGGTAGAAGACAGAGATAGAGTATATCCATGTGTCTGATCTACACCTCCCTCAGCCTGCTCAGAAGGAACAGTAGAGGTAGAAGACAGAGATAGGGAATATCCACGTGTCTCACTCAGCCTGCTTAGAAGGAACAGCAGAGGTAGAAGACAAAGATAGAGTATATCTACACCTCACTCAGCCTGCTCAGAAGAAACAACAGAGGTACAAGACAGAGATAGAGTATATCCACGTGTCTCACTCAGCCTGCTCAGAAGGAACGGCAGAGGTAGAAGACAGAGATAGAGTAGATCCACGTGTCTGATCTACACCTCACTCAGCCTGCTCAGAAGGAACAGCAGAGGTAGAATACAGAGATAGAGTATATCCACGTGTCTGATCTACACCTCACTCAGCCTGCTCAGAAGGACCAGCAGAGGTAGAAGACAGAGATAGAGTATATCCATGTGTCTGATCTACACCTCACTCAGCCTACTCAGAAGGAACAGTAGAGGTAGAAGACAGAGATAGGGAATATCCACGTGTCTCACTCAGCCTGCTTAGAAGGAACAGCAGAGGTAGAAGACAGAGATAGAGTATATCCACGTGTCTCACTCAGCCTGCTCAGAAGGAACAGCAGAGGTAGAAGACAGAGATAGAGTATATCCATGTGTCTGATCTACACCTCACTCAGCCTGCTCAGAAGGAACAGTAGAGGTAGAAGACAGAGATAGAGTATATCCACGTGTCTCACTCAGCCTGCTCAGAAGGAACAGCAGAGGTAGAAGACAGAGATAGAGTATATCCATGTGTCTGATCTACACCTCCCTCAGCCTGCTCAGAAGGAACAGTAGAGGTAGAAGACAGAGATAGGGAATATCCACGTGTCTCACTCAGCCTGCTTAGAAGGAACAGCAGAGGTAGAAGACAGAGATAGAGTATATCCACGTGTCTCACTCAGCCAGCTCAGAAGGAACAGCAGAGGTAGAAGACAGAGATAGAGTATATCCATGTGTCTGATCTACACCTCACTCAGCCTGCTCAGAAGGAACAGTAGAGGTAGAAGACAGAGATAGAGTATATCCACGTGTCTCACTCAGCCTGCTCAGAAGGAACGGCAGAGGTAGAAGACAGAGATAGAGTATATCCACGTGTCTGATCTACACCTCATTCAGCCTGCCCAGAAGGATCAGCAGAGGTAGAAGACAGAGATAGAGTATATCCACGTGTCTCACTCAGCCTGCTCCGAAGGAACAGCAGAGGTATAAGACACATATAGAGTATATCCACGTGTCTCACTCAGCCTGCTCAGAAGGAACAGCAGAGGTAGAAGACAGAGATAGAGTATATCCACGTGTCTCACTCTGCCTGCTCAGAAGGAACAGCAGAGGTAGAAGACAGAGATAGAGTATATCCACGTGTCTTAGCTCCACCTCACTCAGCCTGCTCAGAAGGAACAGCAGAGGTAGAAGGCAGAGATATAATATATCCACGTGTCTGATCTACACCTCACTCAGCCTGCTCAGAAGGAACAGCAGAGGTAGAAGACAGAGATAAAGTATATACACGTGTCTGATCTACACCTCACTCAGCCTGCTCAGAAGGAACAGCAGAGGTAGAAGACAGAGATAGAGTATATCCACGTGTCTGATCTACACCTCACTCAGCCTGCTCAGAAGGAACAGTAGAGGTAGAAGACAGAGATAGAGTATATCCACGTGTCTGATCTACACCTCACTCAGCCTGCTCAGAAGGAACAGCAGAAGTAGAAGACAGAGACAGAGTATATCCACGTGTCTCACTCAGCCTGCTCAGAAGGAACGGCAGAGGTAGAAGACAGAGATAGAGTATATCCACGTGTCTGATCTACACCTCACTCAGCCTGCTCAGAAGGAACAGCAGAGGTAGCAGACAGAGATAGAGTATATCCACGTGTCTGATCTACACCTCACTCAGCCTGCTCAGAAGGAACAGCAGAGGTAGAAGACAGAGATAGAGTATATCCACGTGTCTCACTCAGCCTGCTCAGAAGGAACAGCAAAGGTAGAAGACAGAGTTAGAGTATATCCACAGTGTGTGATCTACACCTCACCCCGCTCAGAAGGAACAGTAGAGGTAGAAGACAGAGATAGAGTATATCTACACCTCACTCAGCCTGCTCAGAAGAACCAACAGAGGTAGAAGACAGAGATAGAGTATATCCACGTGTCTCACTCAGTCTGCTTAAAAGGAACAGCAGAGGTAGAAGACAGAGATAGAGTATATCCACGTGTCTGATCTACACCTCACTCAGCCTGCTCAAAAGAAACAGCAGAGGTAGAAGACAGAGATGAGTATATCCACGTGTTTGATCTACACCTCATTCAGCCTGCTCAGATGGAACAGCAGAGGTAGAAGACAGAGATAGAATGTATCCACGTGTCTAATCTACACCTCACTCAGCCTGCTCAGAAGGAACAGCAGAGATAGAAGACAGAGATAGAGTATATCCACGTGTCTCACACAGCCTGCTCAGAAGGAACAGCAGAGGTAGAAGACATAGATAGAGTATAACCACGTGTCTGATCTACACTTTACTCAGCCTGCTCAGAAGGAACAGCAGAGGTAGAAGACAGATAGAGTATATCCACGTGTTTGATCTACACCTCACTCAGCCTGCTCAGATGGAACAGCAGAGGTAGAAGACAGATAGAGTATATCCACGTGTCTGATCTACACCTCACTCAGCCTGCTCAAAAGGAACAGCAGAGGTAGAAGACAGAGATAGAGTACATCCACGTGTCTCACTCAGCCTGCTCAGAAGGAACAGCAGAGGTATAAGACAGAGATAGAGTATATCCACGTGTCTGATCTACACCTCACTCAGCCTGCTCAGAAGGAACAGCAGGGGTAGAAGACAGAGATAGAGTATATCCACGTGTCTCACTCAGCCTGCTCAGAAGGAACAGCAGAGGTAGAAGACAGAGATAAAGTATATCCACGTGTCTCACTCAGCCTGCTCAGAAGGAACAGCAGAGGTAGAAGACAGAGATAGAGTATATCCATGTGTCTGATCTACACCTCACTCAGCCTGCTCAGAAGGAACAGTAGAGGTAGAAGACAGAGATAGAGTATATCCATGTGTCTCACTCAGCCTGCTCAGAAGGAACGGCAGAAGTAGAAGACAGAGATAGAGTATATCCACGTGTCTGATCTACACCTCACTCAGCCTGCCCAGAAGGATCAGCAGAGGTAGAAGACAGAGATAGAGTATATCCACGTGTCTCACTCAGCCTGCTCAGAAGGAACAGCAGAGATATAAGACACATATAGAGTATATCCACGTGTCTCACTCAGCCTGCTCAGAAGGAACAGCAGAGGTAGAAGACAGAGATAGAGTATATCCACGTGTCTCACTCTGCCTGCTCATTAGGAACAGCAGAGGTAGAAGACAGAGATAGAGTATATCCACGTGTCTGCTCTACACCTCACTCAGCCTGCTCAGAAGGAACAGCAGAGGTAGAAAACAGGGATAGAGTATATCCACGTGTCTCACTCAGCCTGCTCAGAAGAACAGCAGAGGTAGAAGACAGAGATAGAGTATATCTACACCTCACTCAGCCTGCTCAGAAGAAACAACAGAGGTACAAGACAGAGATAGAGTATATCCACGTGTCTCACTCAGCCTGCTCAGAAGGAACGGCAGAGGTAGAAGACAGAGATAGAGTATATCCACGTGTCTGATCTACACCTCACTCAGCCTGCCCAGAAGGATCAGCAGAGGTAGAAGACAGAGATAGAGTATATCCACGTGTCTCACTCAGCCTGCTCAGAAGGAACAGCAGAGGTATAAGACACATATAGAGTATATCCACGTGTCTCACTCAGCCTGCTCAGAAGGAACAGCAGAGGTAGAAGACAGAGATAGAGTATATCCACGTGTCTCACTCTGCCTGCTCATTAGGAACAGCAGAGGTAGAAGACAGAGATAGAGTATATCCACGTGTCCTAGCTCCACCTCACTCAGCCTGCTCAGAAGGAACAGCAGAGGTAGAAGGCAGAGATATAATATATCCACGTGTCTGATCTACACCTCACTCAGCCTGCTCAGAAGGAACAGCAGAGGTAGAAGACAGAGATAGAGTATATCCACGTGTCTGCTCTACACCTCACTCAGCCTGCTCAGAAGGAACAGTAGAGGTAGAAGACAGAGATAGGGAATATCCACGTGTCTCACCCAGCCTGCTCAGAAGGAACGGCAGAGGTAGAAGACAGAGATAGAGTATATCCACGTGTCTGATCTACACCTCACTCAGCCTGCTCAGAAGGAACAGCAGAGGTAGAATACAGAGATAGAGTATATCCACGTGTCTGATCTACACCTCACTCAGCCTGCTCAGAAGGACCAGCAGAGGTAGAAGACAGAGATAGAGTATATCCACGTGTCTCACTCAGCCTGCTCAGAAGGAACAGCAGAGGTAGAAGACAGAGATAGAGTATATCCACGTGTCTCACTCAGCCTGCTCAGAAGGAACAGCAGAGGTAGAAGACAGAGATAGAGTATATCCACGTGTCTCACTCAGCCTGCTCAGAAGGAACAGCAGAGGTAGAAGACAAAGATAGAGTATATCCACGTGTCTCACTCAGCCTGCTCAGAAGGAACAGCAGAGGTAGAAGACAGAGATAGAGTGTATCCACGTGTCTCACTCAGACTGCTCAGAAGGAACAGCAGAGGTAGAAGACAGAGATAGAGTATATCCACGTGTCTCACTCAGCCTGCTCAGAAGGAACGGCAGAGGTAGAAGACAGAGATAGAGTATATCCACGTGTCTGATCTACACCTCATTCAGCCTGCCCAGAAGGATCAGCAGAGGTAGAAGACAGAGATAGAGTATATCCACGTGTCTGATCTACACCTCACTCAGCCTGCTCTGAATGAACAGCAGATTTAGAAGACAGAGATAGAGTATATCCACGTGTCTCACTCAGCCTGCTTAGAAGGAACAGCAGAGGTAGAAGACAGAGATAGAGTATATCCATGTGTCTGATCTACACCTCACTCAGCCTGCTCAGAAGGAACAGTAGAGGTAGAAGACAGAGATAGAGTATATCCATGTGTCTCACTCAGCCTGCTCAGAAGGAACGGCAGAAGTAGAAGACAGAGATAGAGTATATCCACGTGTCTGATCTACACCTCTCTCAGCCTGCCCAGAAGGATCAGCAGAGGTAGAAGACAGAGATAGAGTATATCCACGTGTCTCACTCAGCCTGCTCAGAAGGAACAGCAGAGATATAAGACACATATAGAGTATATCCACGTGTCTCACTCAGCCTGCTCAGAAGGAACAGCAGAGGTAGAAGACAGAGATAGAGTATATCCACGTGTCTCACTCTGCCTGCTCATTAGGAACAGCAGAGGTAGAAGACAGAGATAGAGTATATCCACGTGTCTGCTCTACACCTCACTCAGCCTGCTCAGAAGGAACAGCAGAGGTAGAAAACAGGGATAGAGTATATCCACGTGTCTCACTCAGCCTGCTCAGAAGAACAGCAGAGGTAGAAGACAGAGATAGAGTATATCTACACCTCACTCAGCCTGCTCAGAAGAAACAACAGAGGTACAAGACAGAGATAGAGTATATCCACGTGTCTCACTCAGCCTGCTCAGAAGGAACGGCAGAGGTAGAAGACAGAGATAGAGTATATCCACGTGTCTGATCTACACCTCACTCAGCCTGCCCAGAAGGATCAGCAGAGGTAGAAGACAGAGATAGAGTATATCCACGTGTCTCACTCAGCCTGCTCAGAAGGAACAGCAGAGGTATAAGACACATATAGAGTATATCCACGTGTCTCACTCAGCCTGCTCAGAAGGAACAGCAGAGGTAGAAGACAGAGATAGAGTATATCCACGTGTCTCACTCTGCCTGCTCATTAGGAACAGCAGAGGTAGAAGACAGAGATAGAGTATATCCACGTGTCCTAGCTCCACCTCACTCAGCCTGCTCAGAAGGAACAGCAGAGGTAGAAGGCAGAGATATAATATATCCACGTGTCTGATCTACACCTCACTCAGCCTGCTCAGAAGGAACAGCAGAGGTAGAAGACAGAGATAGAGTATATCCACGTGTCTGCTCTACACCTCACTCAGCCTGCTCAGAAGGAACAGTAGAGGTAGAAGACAGAGATAGGGAATATCCACGTGTCTCACCCAGCCTGCTCAGAAGGAACGGCAGAGGTAGAAGACAGAGATAGAGTATATCCACGTGTCTGATCTACACCTCATTCAGCCTGCCCAGAAGGATCAGCAGAGGTAGAAGACAGAGATAGAGTATATCCACGTGTCTGATCTACACCTCACTCAGCCTGCTCTGAATGAACAGCAGATTTAGAAGACAGAGATAGAGTATATCCACGTGTCTCACTCAGCCTGCTTAGAAGGAACAGCAGAGGTAGAAGACAGAGATAGAGTATATCCACGTGTCTCACTCAGCCTGCTCAGAAGGAACAGCAGAGGTAGAAGACAGAGATAGAGTATATCCATGTGTCTGATCTACACCTCACTCAGCCTGCTCAGAAGGAACAGTAGAGGTAGAAGACAGAGATAGAGTATATCCACGTGTCTCACTCAGCCTTCTCAGAAGGAACGGCAGAGGTAGAAGACAGAGATAGAGTATATCCATGTGTCTGATCTACACCTCACTCAGCCTGCTCAGAAGGAACAGTAGAGGTAGAAGACAGAGATAGGGAATATCCACGTGTCTCACTCAGCCTGCTTAGAAGGAACAGCAGAGGTAGAAGACAGAGATAGAGTATATCCACGTGTCTCACTCAGCCTGCTCAGAAGGAACAGCAGAGGTAGAAGACAGAGATAGAGTATATCCATGTGTCTGATCTACACCTCACTCAGCCTGCTCAGAAGGAACAGTAGAGGTAGAAGACAGAGATAGGGAATATCCACGTGTCTCACTCAGCCTGCTCAGAAGGAACGGCAGAGGTAGAAGACAGAGATAGAGTATATCCACGTGTCTGATCTACACCTCACTCAGCCTGCTCAGAAGGAACAGCAGAGGTAGAATACAGAGATAGAGTATATCCACGTGTCTGATCTACACCTCACTCAGCCTGCTCAGAAGGACCAGCAGAGGTAGAAGACAGAGATAGAGTATATCCATGTGTCTGATCTACACCTCACTCAGCCTGCTCAGAAGGAACAGTAGAGGTAGAAGACAGAGATAGGGAATATCCACGTGTCTCACTCAGCCTGCTTAGAAGGAACAGCAGAGGTAGAAGACAGAGATAGAGTATTTCCATGTGTCTGATCTACACCTCACTCAGCCTGCTCAGAAGGAACAGTAGAGGTAGAAGACAGAGATAGAGTATATCCACGTGTCTCACTCAGCCTGCTCAGAAGGAACGGCAGAGGTAGAAGACAGAGATAGAGTATATCCATGTGTCTGATCTACACCTCTCTCAGCCTGCTCAGAAGGAACAGTAGAGGTAGAAGACAGAGATAGGGAATATCCACGTGTCTCACTCAGCCTGCTCAGAAGGAACAGCAGAGGTAGAAGACAGAGATAGAGTATATCCATGTGTCTGATCTACACCTCACTCAGCCTGCTCAGAAGGAACAGTAGAGGTAGAAGACAGAGATAGAGTATATCCACGTGTCTCACTCAGCCTGCTCAGAAGGAACGGCAGAGGTAGAAGACAGAGATAGAGTATATCCATGTGTCTGATCTACACCTCTCTCAGCCTGCTCAGAAGGAACAGTAGAGGTAGAAGACAGAGATAGGGAATATCCACGTGTCTCACTCAGCCTGCTTAGAAGGAACAGCAGAGGTAGAAGACAGAGATAGAGTATATCCACGTGTCTCACTCAGCCAGCTCAGAAGGAACAGCAGATGTAGAAGACAGAGATAGAGTATATCCATGTGTCTGATCTACACCTCACTCAGCCTGCTCAGAAGGAACAGTAGAGGTAGAAGACAGAGATAGAGTATATTCACGTGTCTGATCTACACCTCATTCAGCCTGCCCAGAAGGATCAGCAGAGGTAGAAGACAGAGATAGAGTATATCCACGTGTCTGATCTACACCTCACTCAGCCTGCTCTGAATGAACAGCAGATTTAGAAGACAGAGATAGAGTATATCCACGTGTCTCACTCAGCCTGCTTAGAAGGAACAGCAGAGGTAGAAGACAGAGATAGAGTATATCCACGTGTCTCACTCAGCCTGCTCAGAAGGAACAGCAGAGGTAGAAGACAGAGATAGAGTATATCCATGTGTCTGATCTACACCTCACTCAGCCTGCTCAGAAGGAACGGCAGAGGTAGAAGACAGAGATAGAGTATATCCACGTGTCTGATCTACACCTCATTCAGCCTGCCCAGAAGGATCAGCAGAGGTAGAAGACAGAGATAGAGTATATCCACGTGTCTGATCTACACCTCACTCAGCCTGCTCTGAATGAACAGCAGATTTAGAAGACAGAGATAGAGTATATCCACGTGTCTCACTCAGCCTGCTTAGAAGGAACAGCAGAGGTAGAAGACAGAGATAGAGTATATCCACGTGTCTCACTCAGCCTGCTCAGAAGGAACAGCAGAGGTAGAAGACAGAGATAGAGTATATCCATGTGTCTGATCTACACCTCACTCAGCCTGCTCAGAAGGAACAGTAGAGGTAGAAGACAGAGATAGAGTATATCCACGTGTCTCACTCAGCCTTCTCAGAAGGAACGGCAGAGGTAGAAGACAGAGATAGAGTATATCCATGTGTCTGATCTACACCTCACTCAGCCTGCTCAGAAGGAACGGCAGAGGTAGAAGACAGAGATAGAGTATATCCACGTGTCTGATCTACACCTCATTCAGCCTGCCCAGAAGGATCAGCAGAGGTAGAAGACAGAGATAGAGTATATCCACGTGTCTGATCTACACCTCACTCAGCCTGCTCTGAATGAACAGCAGATTTAGAAGACAGAGATAGAGTATATCCACGTGTCTCACTCAGCCTGCTTAGAAGGAACAGCAGAGGTAGAAGACAGAGATAGAGTATATCCACGTGTCTCACTCAGCCTGCTCAGAAGGAACAGCAGAGGTAGAAGACAGAGATAGAGTATATCCATGTGTCTGATCTACACCTCACTCAGCCTGCTCAGAAGGAACAGTAGAGGTAGAAGACAGAGATAGAGTATATCCACGTGTCTCACTCAGCCTTCTCAGAAGGAACGGCAGAGGTAGAAGACAGAGATAGAGTATATCCATGTGTCTGATCTACACCTCACTCAGCCTGCTCAGAAGGAACAGTAGAGGTAGAAGACAGAGATAGGGAATATCCACGTGTCTCACTCAGCCTGCTTAGAAGGAACAGCAGAGGTAGAAGACAGAGATAGAGTATATCCACGTGTCTCACTCAGCCTGCTCAGAAGGAACAGCAGAGGTAGAAGACAGAGATAGAGTATATCCATGTGTCTGATCTACACCTCACTCAGCCTGCTCAGAAGGAACAGTAGAGGTAGAAGACAGAGATAGGGAATATCCACGTGTCTCACTCAGCCTGCTCAGAAGGAACGGCAGAGGTAGAAGACAGAGATAGAGTATATCCACGTGTCTGATCTACACCTCACTCAGCCTGCTCAGAAGGAACAGCAGAGGTAGAATACAGAGATAGAGTATATCCACGTGTCTGATCTACACCTCACTCAGCCTGCTCAGAAGGACCAGCAGAGGTAGAAGACAGAGATAGAGTATATCCACGTGTCTCACTCAGCCTGCTCAGAAGGAACGGCAGAGGTAGAAGACAGAGATAGAGTATATCCATGTGTCTGATCTACACCTCTCTCAGCCTGCTCAGAAGGAACAGTAGAGGTAGAAGACAGAGATAGGGAATATCCACGTGTCTCACTCAGCCTGCTTAGAAGGAACAGCAGAGGTAGAAGACAGAGATAGAGTATATCCACGTGTCTCACTCAGCCAGCTCAGAAGGAACAGCAGAGGTAGAAGACAGAGATAGAGTATATCCATGTGTCTGATCTACACCTCACTCAGCCTGCTCAGAAGGAACAGTAGAGGTAGAAGACAGAGATAGAGTATATTCACGTGTCTGATCTACACCTCATTCAGCCTGCCCAGAAGGATCAGCAGAGGTAGAAGACAGAGATAGAGTATATCCACGTGTCTGATCTACACCTCACTCAGCCTGCTCTGAATGAACAGCAGATTTAGAAGACAGAGATAGAGTATATCCACGTGTCTCACTCAGCCTGCTTAGAAGGAACAGCAGAGGTAGAAGACAGAGATAGAGTATATCCACGTGTCTCACTCAGCCTGCTCAGAAGGAACAGCAGAGGTAGAAGACAGAGATAGAGTATATCCATGTGTCTGATCTACACCTCACTCAGCCTGCTCAGAAGGAACGGCAGAGGTAGAAGACAGAGATAGAGTATATCCACGTGTCTGATCTACACCTCATTCAGCCTGCCCAGAAGGATCAGCAGAGGTAGAAGACAGAGATAGAGTATATCCACGTGTCTGATCTACACCTCACTCAGCCTGCTCTGAATGAACAGCAGATTTAGAAGACAGAGATAGAGTATATCCACGTGTCTCACTCAGCCTGCTTAGAAGGAACAGCAGAGGTAGAAGACAGAGATAGAGTATATCCACGTGTCTCACTCAGCCTGCTCAGAAGGAACAGCAGAGGTAGAAGACAGAGATACAGTATATCCATGTGTCTGATCTACACCTCACTCAGCCTGCTCAGAAGGAACAGTAGAGGTAGAAGACAGAGATAGAGTATATCCACGTGTCTCACTCAGCCTTCTCAGAAGGAACGGCAGAGGTAGAAGACAGAGATAGAGTATATCCATGTGTCTGATCTACACCTCACTCAGCCTGCTCAGAAGGAACGGCAGAGGTAGAAGACAGAGATAGAGTATATCCACGTGTCTGATCTACACCTCATTCAGCCTGCCCAGAAGGATCAGCAGAGGTAGAAGACAGAGATAGAGTATATCCACGTGTCTGATCTACACCTCACTCAGCCTGCTCTGAATGAACAGCAGATTTAGAAGACAGAGATAGAGTATATCCACGTGTCTCACTCAGCCTGCTTAGAAGGAACAGCAGAGGTAGA
Source organism: Crossaster papposus (assembly GCA_037893245.1). NCBI lineage: Eukaryota > Metazoa > Echinodermata > Asteroidea > Velatida > Solasteridae > Crossaster > Crossaster papposus. Next base: position 182,375 of record JBAIAA010000705.1, on the reverse strand, counting down.
AGACAGAGATAGAGTATATCCACGTGTCTCACTCAGCCTGCTCAGAAGGAACAGCAGAGGTAGAAGACAGAGATAGAGTATATCCATGTGTCTGATCTACACCTCACTCAGCCTGCTCAGAAGGAACAGTAGAGGTAGAAGACAGAGATAGAGTATATCCACGTGTCTCACTCAGCCTTCTCAGAAGGAACGGCAGAGGTAGAAGACAGAGATAGAGTATATCCATGTGTCTGATCTACACCTCACTCAGCCTGCTCAGAAGGAACAGTAGAGGTAGAAGACAGAGATAGGGAATATCCACGTGTCTCACTCAGCCTGCTTAGAAGGAACAGCAGAGGTAGAAGACAGAGATAGAGTATATCCACGTGTCTCACTCAGCCTGCTCAGAAGGAACAGCAGAGGTAGAAGACAGAGATAGAGTATATCCATGTGTCTGATCTACACCTCACTCAGCCTGCTCAGAAGGAACAGTAGAGGTAGAAGACAGAGATAGGGAATATCCACGTGTCTCACTCAGCCTGCTCAGAAGGAACGGCAGAGGTAGAAGACAGAGATAGAGTATATCCACGTGTCTGATCTACACCTCACTCAGCCTGCTCAGAAGGAACAGCAGAGGTAGAATACAGAGATAGAGTATATCCACGTGTCTGATCTACACCTCACTCAGCCTGCTCAGAAGGACCAGCAGAGGTAGAAGACAGAGATAGAGTATATCCATGTGTCTGATCTACACCTCACTCAGCCTGCTCAGAAGGAACAGTAGAGGTAGAAGACAGAGATAGAGTATATCCACGTGTCTCACTCAGCCTGCTCAGAAGGAACGGCAGAGGTAGAAGACAGAGATAGAGTATATCCATGTGTCTGATCTACACCTCTCTCAGCCTGCTCAGAAGGAACAGTAGAGGTAGAAGACAGAGATAGGGAATATCCACGTGTCTCACTCAGCCTGCTCAGAAGGAACAGCAGAGGTAGAAGACAGAGATAGAGTATATCCATGTGTCTGATCTACACCTCACTCAGCCTGCTCAGAAGGAACAGTAGAGGTAGAAGACAGAGATAGAGTATATCCACGTGTCTCACTCAGCCTGCTCAGAAGGAACGGCAGAGGTAGAAGACAGAGTTAGAGTATATCCATGTGTCTGATCTACACCTCTCTCAGCCTGCTCAGAAGGAACAGTAGAGGTAGAAGACAGAGATAGGGAATATCCACGTGTCTCACTCAGCCTGCTCAGAAGGAACAGCAGAGGTAGAAGACAGAGATAGAGTATATCCACGTGTCTGATCTACACCTCATTCAGCCTGCCCAGAAGGATCAGCAGAGGTAGAAGACAGAAATAGAGTATATCCACGTGTCTCACTCAGCCTGCTCCGAAGGAACAGCAGAGGTATAAGACACATATAGAGTATATCCACGTGTCTCACTCAGCCTGCTCAGAAGGAACAGCAGAGGTAGAAGACAGAGATAGAGTATATCCACGTGTCTCACTCTGCCTGCTCAGAAGGAACAGCAGAGGTAGAAGACAGAGATAGAGTATATCCACGTGTCTTAGCTCCACCTCACTCAGCCTGCTCAGAAGGAACAGCAGAGGTAGAAGGCAGAGATATAATATATCCACGTGTCTGATCTACACCTCACTCAGCCTGCTCAGAAGGAACAGCAGAGGTAGAAGACAGAGATAAAGTATATACACGTGTCTGATCTACACCTCACTCAGCCTGCTCAGAAGGAACAGCAGAGGTAGAAGACAGAGATAGAGTATATCCACGTGTCTGATCTACACCTCACTCAGCCTGCTCAGAAGGAACAGTAGAGGTAGAAGACAGAGATAGAGTATATCCACGTGTCTGATCTACACCTCACTCAGCCTGCTCAGAAGGAACAGCAGAAGTAGAAGACAGAGATAGAGTATATCCACGTGTCTCACTCAGCCTGCTCAGAAGGAACGGCAGAGGTAGAAGACAGAGATAGAGTATATCCACGTGTCTGATCTACACCTCACTCAGCCTGCTCAGAAGGAACAGCAGAGGTAGAAGACAGAGATAGAGTATATCCACGTGTCTGATCTACACCTCACTCACCCCGCTCAGAAGGAACAGCAGAGGTAGAAGACAGAGATAGAGTATATCCACGTGTCTGATCTACACCTCATTCAGCCTGCCCAGAAGGATCAGCAGAGGTAGAAGACAGAGATAGAGTATATCCACGTGTCTGATCTACACCTCACTCAGCCTGCTCTGAATGAACAGCAGATTTAGAAGACAGAGATAGAGTATATCCACGTGTCTCACTCAGCCTGCTCAGAAGGACCAGCAGAGGTAGAAGACAGAGATAGAGTATATCCATGTGTCTGATCTACACCTCACTCAGCCTGCTCAGAAGGAACAGTAGAGGTAGAAGACAGAGATAGGGAATATCCACGTGTCTCACTCAGCCTGCTTAGAAGGAACAGCAGAGGTAGAAGACAGAGATAGAGTATATCCACGTGTCTCACTCAGCCTGCTCAGAAGGAACAGCAGAGGTAGAAGACAGAGATAGAGTATATCCATGTGTCTGATCTACACCTCACTCAGCCTGCTCAGAAGGAACAGTAGAGGTAGAAGACAGAAATAGAGTATATCCACGTGTCTCACTCAGCATTCTCAGAAGGAACGGCAGAGGTAGAAGACAGAGATAGAGTATATCCATGTGTCTGATCTACACCTCACTCAGCCTGCTCAGAAGGAACAGTAGAGGTAGAAGACAGAGATAGGGAATATCCACGTGTCTCACTCAGCCTGCTTAGAAGGAACAGCAGAGGTAGAAGACAGAGATAGAGTATATCCACGTGTCTCACTCAGCCTGCTCAGAAGGAACAGCAGAGGTAGAAGACAGAGATAGAGTATATCCATGTGTCTGATCTACACCTCACTCAGCCTGCTCAGAAGGAATAGTAGAGGTAGAAGACAGAGATAGGGAATATCCACGTGTCTCACTCAGCCTGCTCAGAAGGAACGGCAGAGGTAGAAGACAGAGATAGAGTATATCCACGTGTCTGATCTACACCTCACTCAGCCTGCTCAGAAGGAACAGCAGAAGTAGAATACAGAGATAGAGTATATCCACGTGTCTGATCTACACCTCACTCAGCCTGCTCAGAAGGACCAGCAGAGGTAGAAGACAGAGATAGAGTATATCCATGTGTCTGATCTACACCTCACTCAGCCTGCTCAGAAGGAACAGTAGAGGTAGAAGACAGAGATAGGGAATATCCACGTGTCTCACTCAGCCTGCTTAGAAGGAACAGCAGAGGTAGAAGACAGAGATAGAGTATATCCACGTGTCTCACTCAGCCTGCTCAGAAGGAACAGCAGAGGTAGAAGACAGAGATAGAGTATATCCATGTGTCTGATCTACACCTCACTCAGCCTGCTCAGAAGGAACAGTAGAGGTAGAAGACAGAGATAGAGTATATCCACGTGTCTCACTCAGCCTGCTCAGAAGGAACGGCAGAGGTAGAAGACAGAGATAGAGTATATCCATGTGTCTGATCTACACCTCTCTCAGCCTGCTCAGAAGGAACAGTAGAGGTAGAAGACAGAGATAGGGAATATCCACGTGTCTCACTCAGCCTGCTTAGAAGGAACAGCAGAGGTAGAAGACAGAGATAGAGTATATCCACGTGTCTCACTCAGCCAGCTCAGAAGGAACAGCAGAGGTAGAAGACAGAGATAGAGTATATCCATGTGTCTGATCTACACCTCACTCAGCCTGCTCAGAAGGAACAGTAGAGGTAGAAGACAGAGATAGAGTATATCCACGTGTCTCACTCAGCCTGCTCAGAAGGAACGGCAGAGGTAGAAGACAGAGATAGAGTATATCCACGTGTCTGATCTACACCTCATTCAGCCTGCCCAGAAGGATCAGCAGAGGTAGAAGACAGAGATAGAGTATATCCACGTGTCTCACTCAGCCTGCTCCGAAGGAACAACAGAGGTATAAGACACATATAGAGTATATCCACGTGTCTCACTCAGCCTGCTCAGAAGGAACAGCAGAGGTAGAAGACAGAGATAGAGTATATCCACGTGTCTCACTCTGCCTGCTCAGAAGGAACAGCAGAGGTAGAAGACAGAGATAGAGTATATCCACGTGTCTTAGCTCCACCTCACTCAGCCTGCTCAGAAGGACCAGCAGAGGTAGAAGACAGAGATAGAGTATATCCATGTGTCTGATCTACACCTCACTCAGCCTGCTCAGAAGGAACAGTAGAGGTAGAAGACAGAGATAGAGTATATCCACGTGTCTCACTCAGCCTGCTCAGAAGGAACGGCAGAGGTAGAAGACAGAGATAGAGTATATCCATGTGTCTGATCTACACCTCTCTCAGCCTGCTCAGAAGGAACAGTAGAGGTAGAAGACAGAGATAGGGAATATCCACGTGTCTCACTCAGCCTGCTCAGAAGGAACAGCAGAGGTAGAAGACAGAGATAGAGTATATCCATGTGTCTGATCTACACCTCACTCAGCCTGCTCAGAAGGAACAGTAGAGGTAGAAGACAGAGATAGAGTATATCCACGTGTCTCACTCAGCCTGCTCAGAAGGAACGGCAGAGGTAGAAGACAGAGATAGAGTATATCCATGTGTCTGATCTACACCTCTCTCAGCCTGCTCAGAAGGAACAGTAGAGGTAGAAGACAGAGATAGGGAATATCCACGTGTCTCACTCAGCCTGCTCAGAAGGAACAGCAGAGGTAGAAGACAGAGATAGAGTATATCCACGTGTCTGATCTACACCTCATTCAGCCTGCCCAGAAGGATCAGCAGAGGTAGAAGACAGAAATAGAGTATATCCACGTGTCTCACTCAGCCTGCTCCGAAGGAACAGCAGAGGTATAAGACACATATAGAGTATATCCACGTGTCTCACTCAGCCTGCTCAGAAGGAACAGCAGAGGTAGAAGACAGAGATAGAGTATATCCACGTGTCTCACTCTGCCTGCTCAGAAGGAACAGCAGAGGTAGAAGACAGAGATAGAGTATATCCACGTGTCTTAGCTCCACCTCACTCAGCCTGCTCAGAAGGAACAGCAGAGGTAGAAGGCAGAGATATAATATATCCACGTGTCTGATCTACACCTCACTCAGCCTGCTCAGAAGGAACAGCAGAGGTAGAAGACAGAGATAAAGTATATACACGTGTCTGATCTACACCTCACTCAGCCTGCTCAGAAGGAACAGCAGAGGTAGAAGACAGAGATAGAGTATATCCACGTGTCTGATCTACACCTCACTCAGCCTGCTCAGAAGGAACAGTAGAGGTAGAAGACAGAGATAGAGTATATCCACGTGTCTGATCTACACCTCACTCAGCCTGCTCAGAAGGAACAGCAGAAGTAGAAGACAGAGATAGAGTATATCCACGTGTCTCACTCAGCCTGCTCAGAAGGAACGGCAGAGGTAGAAGACAGAGATAGAGTATATCCACGTGTCTGATCTACACCTCACTCAGCCTGCTCAGAAGGAACAGCAGAGGTAGAAGACAGAGATAGAGTATATCCACGTGTCTGATCTACACCTCACTCAGCCTGCTCAGAAGGAACAGCAGAGGTAGAAGACAGAGATAGAGTATATCCACGTGTCTCACTCAGCCTGCTCAGAAGGAACAGCAAAGGTAGAAGACAGAGTTAGAGTATATCCACAGTGTGTGATCTACACCTCACCCCGCTCAGAAGGAACAGTAGAGGTAGAAGACAGAGATAGAGTATATCCACGTGTCTGATCTACACCTCACTCAGCCTGCTCAGAAGGAACAGCAGAGGTAGAAAACAGGGATAGAGTATATCCACGTGTCTCACTCAGCCTGCTCAGAAGGAACAGCAAAGGTAGAAGACAGAGTTAGAGTATATCCACAGTGTGTGATCTACACCTCACCCCGCTCAGAAGGAACAGCAGAGGTAGAAGACAGAGATAGAGTATATCCACGTGTCTGATCTACACCTCATTCAGCCTGCCCAGAAGGATCAGCAGAGGTAGAAGACAGAGATAGAGTATATCCACGTGTCTGATCTACACCTCACTCAGCCTGCTCTGAATGAACAGCAGATTTAGAAGACAGAGATAGAGTATATCCACGTGTCTCACTCAGCCTGCTCAGAAGGACCAGCAGAGGTAGAAGACAGAGATAGAGTATATCCATGTGTCTGATCTACACCTCACTCAGCCTGCTCAGAAGGAACAGTAGAGGTAGAAGACAGAGATAGGGAATATCCACGTGTCTCACTCAGCCTGCTTAGAAGGAACAGCAGAGGTAGAAGACAGAGATAGAGTATATCCACGTGTCTCACTCAGCCTGCTCAGAAGGAACAGCAGAGGTAGAAGACAGAGATAGAGTATATCCATGTGTCTGATCTACACCTCACTCAGCCTGCTCAGAAGGAACAGTAGAGGTAGAAGACAGAAATAGAGTATATCCACGTGTCTCACTCAGCATTCTCAGAAGGAACGGCAGAGGTAGAAGACAGAGATAGAGTATATCCATGTGTCTGATCTACACCTCACTCAGCCTGCTCAGAAGGAACAGTAGAGGTAGAAGACAGAGATAGGGAATATCCACGTGTCTCACTCAGCCTGCTTAGAAGGAACAGCAGAGGTAGAAGACAGAGATAGAGTATATCCACGTGTCTCACTCAGCCTGCTCAGAAGGAACAGCAGAGGTAGAAGACAGAGATAGAGTATATCCATGTGTCTGATCTACACCTCACTCAGCCTGCTCAGAAGGAATAGTAGAGGTAGAAGACAGAGATAGGGAATATCCACGTGTCTCACTCAGCCTGCTCAGAAGGAACGGCAGAGGTAGAAGACAGAGATAGAGTATATCCACGTGTCTGATCTACACCTCACTCAGCCTGCTCAGAAGGAACAGCAGAAGTAGAATACAGAGATAGAGTATATCCACGTGTCTGATCTACACCTCACTCAGCCTGCTCAGAAGGACCAGCAGAGGTAGAAGACAGAGATAGAGTATATCCATGTGTCTGATCTACACCTCACTCAGCCTGCTCAGAAGGAACAGTAGAGGTAGAAGACAGAGATAGGGAATATCCACGTGTCTCACTCAGCCTGCTTAGAAGGAACAGCAGAGGTAGAAGACAGAGATAGAGTATATCCACGTGTCTCACTCAGCCTGCTCAGAAGGAACAGCAGAGGTAGAAGACAGAGATAGAGTATATCCATGTGTCTGATCTACACCTCACTCAGCCTGCTCAGAAGGAACAGTAGAGGTAGAAGACAGAGATAGAGTATATCCACGTGTCTCACTCAGCCTGCTCAGAAGGAACGGCAGAGGTAGAAGACAGAGATAGAGTATATCCATGTGTCTGATCTACACCTCTCTCAGCCTGCTCAGAAGGAACAGTAGAGGTAGAAGACAGAGATAGGGAATATCCACGTGTCTCACTCAGCCTGCTTAGAAGGAACAGCAGAGGTAGAAGACAGAGATAGAGTATATCCACGTGTCTCACTCAGCCAGCTCAGAAGGAACAGCAGAGGTAGAAGACAGAGATAGAGTATATCCATGTGTCTGATCTACACCTCACTCAGCCTGCTCAGAAGGAACAGTAGAGGTAGAAGACAGAGATAGAGTATATCCACGTGTCTCACTCAGCCTGCTCAGAAGGAACGGCAGAGGTAGAAGACAGAGATAGAGTATATCCACGTGTCTGATCTACACCTCATTCAGCCTGCCCAGAAGGATCAGCAGAGGTAGAAGACAGAGATAGAGTATATCCACGTGTCTCACTCAGCCTGCTCCGAAGGAACAGCAGAGGTATAAGACACATATAGAGTATATCCACGTGTCTCACTCAGCCTGCTCAGAAGGAACAGCAGAGGTAGAAGACAGAGATAGAGTATATCCACGTGTCTCACTCTGCCTGCTCAGAAGGAACAGCAGAGGTAGAAGACAGAGATAGAGTATATCCACGTGTCTTAGCTCCACCTCACTCAGCCTGCTCAGAAGGAACAGCAGAGGTAGAAGGCAGAGATATAATATATCCACGTGTCTGATCTACACCTCACTCAGCCTGCTCAGAAGGAACAGCAGAGGTAGAAGACAGAGATAAAGTATATACACGTGTCTGATCTACACCTCACTCAGCCTGCTCAGAAGGAACAGCAGAGGTAGAAGACAGAGATAGAGTATATCCACGTGTCTGATCTACACCTCACTCAGCCTGCTCAGAAGGAACAGTAGAGGTAGAAGACAGAGATAGAGTATATCCACGTGTCTGATCTACACCTCACTCAGCCTGCTCAGAAGGAACAGCAGAAGTAGAAGACAGAGATAGAGTATATCCACGTGTCTCACTCAGCCTGCTCAGAAGGAACGGCAGAGGTAGAAGATAGAGATAGAGTATATCCACGTGTCTGATCTACACCTCACTCAGCCTGCTCAGAAGGAACAGCAGAGGTAGAAGACAGAGATAGAGTATATCCACGTGTCTGATCTACACCTCACTCAGCCTGCTCAGAAGGAACAGCAGAGGTAGAAGACAGAGATAGAGTATATCCACGTGTCTCACTCAGCCTGCTCAGAAGGAACAGCAAAGGTAGAAGACAGAGTTAGAGTATATCCACAGTGTGTGATCTACACCTCACCCCGCTCAGAAGGAACAGTAGAGGTAGAAGACAGAGATAGAGTATATCCACGTGTCTGATCTACACCTCACTCAGCCTGCTCAGAAGGAACAGCAGAGGTAGAAAACAGGGATAGAGTATATCCACGTGTCTCACTCAGCCTGCTCAGAAGGAACAGCAGAGGTAGAAGACAGAGATAGAGTATATCTACACCTCACTCAGCCTGCTCAGAAGAAACAACAGAGGTAGAAGACAGAGATAGAGTATATCCACGTGTCTCACTCAGTCTGCTTAGAAGGAACAGCAGAGGTAGAAGACAGAGATAGAGTATATCCACGTGTCTGATCTACACCTCACTCAGCCTGCTCAAAAGAAACAGCAGAGGTAGAAGACAGAGATGAGTATATCCACGTGTTTGATCTACACCTCACTCAGCCTGCTCAGATGGAACAGCAGAGGTAGAAGACAGAGATAGAATGTATCCACGTGTCTAATCTACACCTCACTCAGCCTGCTCAGAAGGAACAGCAGAGATAGAAGACAGAGATAGAGTATATCCACGTGTCTCACACAGCCTGCTCAGAAGGAACAGCAGAGGTAGAAGACAGAGATAGAGTATAACCACGTGTCTGATCTACACCTTACTCAGCCTGCTCAGAAGGAACAGCAGAGGTAGAAGACAGATAGAGTATATCCACGTGTCTGATCTACACCTCACTCAGCCTGCTCAAAAGGAACAGCAGAGGTAGAAGACAGAGATAGAGTACATCCACGTGTCTCACTCAGCCTGCTCAGAAGGAACAGCAGAGGTATAAGACAGAGATAGAGTATATCCACGTATCTGATCTACACCTCACTCAGCCTGCTCAGAAGGAACAGCAGGGGTAGAAGACAGAGATAGAGTATATCCACGTGTCTCACTCAGCCTGCTCAGAAGGAACAGCAGAGGTAGAAGACAGAGATAGAGTATATCCACGTGTCTTAGCTCCACCTCACTAAGCCTGCTCAGAAGGAACAGCAGAGGTAGAAGGCAGAGATATAATATATCCACGTGTCTGATCTACACCTCACTCAGCCTGCTCAGAAGGAACAGCAGAGGTAGAAGACAGAGATAGAGTATATCCACGTGTCTGATCTACACCTCACTCAGCCTGCTCAGAAGGAACAGCAGAGGTAGAAGACAGAGATAGAGTATATCCACGTGTCTGATCTACACCTCACTCAGCCTGCTCAGAAGGAACAGCAGAGGTAGAAGACAGAGATAGAGTATATCCACGTGTCTCACTCAGCCTGCTCAGAAGGAACAGCAAAGGTAGAAGACAGAGTTAGAGTATATCCACAGTGTGTGATCTACACCTCACCCCGCTCAGAAGGAACAGTAGAGGTAGAAGACAGAGATAGAGTATATCCACGTGTCTGATCTACACCTCACTCAGCCTGCTCAGAAGGAACAGCAGAGGTAGAAAACAGGGATAGAGTATATCCACGTGTCTCACTCAGCCTGCTCAGAAGGAACAGCAGAGGTAGAAGACAGAGATAGAGTATATCTACACCTCACTCAGCCTGCTCAGAAGAAACAACAGAGGTAGAAGACAGAGATAGAGTATATCCACGTGTCTCACTCAGTCTGCTTAGAAGGAACAGCAGAGGTAGAAGACAGAGATAGAGTATATCCACGTGTCTGATCTACACCTCACTCAGCCTGCTCAAAAGAAACAGCAGAGGTAGAAGACAGAGATGAGTATATCCACGTGTTTGATCTACACCTCACTCAGCCTGCTCAGATGGAACAGCAGAGGTAGAAGACAGAGATAGAATGTATCCACGTGTCTAATCTACACCTCACTCAGCCTGCTCAGAAGGAACAGCAGAGATAGAAGACAGAGATAGAGTATATCCACGTGTCTCACACAGCCTGCTCAGAAGGAACAGCAGAGGTAGAAGACAGAGATTGAGTATAACCACGTGTCTGATCTACACCTTACTCAGCCTGCTCAGAAGGAACAGCAGAGGTAGAAGACAGATAGAGTATATCCACGTGTCTGATCTACACCTCACTCAGCCTGCTCAAAAGGAACAGCAGAGGTAGAAGACAGAGATAGAGTACATCCACGTGTCTCACTCAGCCTGCTCAGAAGGAACAGCAGAGGTATAAGACAGAGATAGAGTATATCCACGTATCTGATCTACACCTCACTCAGCCTGCTCAGAAGGAACAGCAGGGGTAGAAGACAGAGATAGAGTATATCCACGTGTCTCACTCAGCCTGCTCAGAAGGAACAGCAGAGGTAGAAGACAGAGATAGAGTATATCCACGTGTCTCACTCAGCCTGCTCAGAAGGAACAGCAGAGGTAGAAGACAGAGATAGAGTATATCCATGTGTCTGATCTACACCTCACTCAGCCTGCTCAGAAGGAACAGTAGAGGTAGAAGACAGAGATAGAGTATATCCATGTGTCTCACTCAGCCTGCTCAGAAGGAACGGCAGAGGTAGAAGACAGAGATAGAGTATATCCACGTGTCTGATCTACACCTCACTCAGCCTGCCCAGAAGGATCAGCAGAGGTAGAAGACAGAGATAGAGTATATCCACGTGTCTCACTCAGCCTGCTCAGAAGGAACAGCAGAGATATAAGACACATATAGAGTATATCCACGTGTCTCACTCAGCCTGCTCAGAAGGAACAGCAGAGGTAGAAGACAGAGATAGAGTATATCCACGTGTCTCACTCTGCCTGCTCATTAGGAACAGCAGAGGTAGAAGACAGAGATAGAGTATATCCACGTGTCTGCTCTACACCTCACTCAGCCTGCTCAGAAGGAACAGCAGAGGTAGAAAACAGGGATAGAGTATATCCACGTGTCTCACTCAGCCTGCTCAGAAGAACAGCAGAGGTAGAAGACAGAGATAGAGTATATCTACACCTCACTCAGCCTGCTCAGAAGAAACAACAGAGGTACAAGACAGAGATAGAGTATACCCACGTGTCTCACTCAGCCTGCTCAGAAGGAACGGCAGAGGTAGAAGACAGAGATAGAGTATATCCACGTGTCTGATCTACACCTCACTCAGCCTGCCCAGAAGGATCAGCAGAGGTAGAAGACAGAGATAGAGTATATCCACGTGTCTCACTCAGCCTGCTCAGAAGGAACAGCAGAGGTATAAGACACATATAGAGTATATCCACGTGTCTCACTCAGCCTGCTCAGAAGGAACAGCAGAGGTAGAAGACAGAGATAGAGTATATCCACGTGTCTCACTCTGCCTGCTCATTAGGAACAGCAGAGGTAGAAGACAGAGATAGAGTATATCCACGTGTCCTAGCTCCACCTCACTCAGCCTGCTCAGAAGGAACAGCAGAGGTAGAAGGCAGAGATATAATATATCCACGTGTCTGATCTACACCTCACTCAGCCTGCTCAGAAGGAACAGCAGAGGTAGAAGACAGAGATAGAGTATATCCACGTGTCTGCTCTACACCTCACTCAGCCTGCTCAGAAGGAACAGTAGAGGTAGAAGACAGAGATAGGGAATATCCACGTGTCTCACCCAGCCTGCTCAGAAGGAACGGCAGAGGTAGAAGACAGAGATAGAGTATATCCACGTGTCTGATCTACACCTCACTCAGCCTGCTCAGAAGGAACAGCAGAGGTAGAATACAGAGATAGAGTATATCCACGTGTCTGATCTACACCTCACTCAGCCTGCTCAGAAGGACCAGCAGAGGTAGAAGACAGAGATAGAGTATATCCACGTGTCTCACTCAGCCTGCTCAGAAGGAACAGCAGAGGTAGAAGACAGAGATAGAGTATATCCACGTGTCTCACTCAGCCTGCTCAGAAGGAACAGCAGAGGTAGAAGACAGAGATAGAGTATATCCACGTGTCTCACTCAGCCTGCTCAGAAGGAACAGCAGAGGTAGAAGACAGAGATAGAGTATATCCACGTGTCTCACTCAGCCTGCTCAGAAGGAACAGCAGAGGTAGAAGACAGAGATAGAGTGTATCCACGTGTCTCACTCAGCCTGCTCAGAAGGAACAGCAGAGGTAGAAGACAGAGATAGAGTATATCCACGTGTCTCACTCAGCCTGCTCAGAAGGAACGGCAGAGGTAGAAGACAGAGATAGAGTATATCCACGTGTCTGATCTACACCTCATTCAGCCTGCCCAGAAGGATCAGCAGAGGTAGAAGACAGAGATAGAGTATATCCACGTGTCTGATCTACACCTCACTCAGCCTGCTCTGAATGAACAGCAGATTTAGAAGACAGAGATAGAGTATATCCACGTGTCTCACTCAGCCTGCTCAGAAGGACCAGCAGAGGTATAAGACAGAGATAGAGTATATCCATGTGTCTGATCTACACCTCACTCAGCCTGCTCAGAAGGAACAGTAGAGGTAGAAGACAGAGATAGGGAATATCCACGTGTCTCACTCAGCCTGCTTAGAAGGAACAGCAGAGGTAGAAGACAGAGATAGAGTATATCCACGTGTCTCACTCAGCCTGCTCAGAAGGAACAGCAGAGGTAGAAGACAGAGATAGAGTATATCCATGTGTCTGATCTACACCTCACTCAGCCTGCTCAGAAGGAACAGTAGAGGTAGAAGACAGAGATAGAGTATATCCACGTGTCTCACTCAGCCTTCTCAGAAGGAACGGCAGAGGTAGAAGACAGAGATAGAGTATATCCATGTGTCTGATCTACACCTCACTCAGCCTGCTCAGAAGGAACAGTAGAGGTAGAAGACAGAGATAGGGAATATCCACGTGTCTCACTCAGCCTGCTTAGAAGGAACAGCAGAGGTAGAAGACAGAGATAGAGTATATCCACGTGTCTCACTCAGCCTGCTCAGAAGGAACAGCAGAGGTAGAAGACAGAGATAGAGTATATCCATGTGTCTGATCTACACCTCACTCAGCCTGCTCAGAAGGGACAGTAGAGGTAGAAGACAGAGATAGAGTATATCCACGTGTCTTACTCAGCCTGCTCAGAAGGAACGGCAGAGGTAGAAGACAGAGATAGAGTATATCCACGTGTCTGATCTACACCTCATTCAGCCTGCCCAGAAGGATCAGCAGAGGTAGAAGACAGAGATAGAGTATATCCACGTGTCTCACTCAGCCTGCTCAGAAGGAACAGCAGAGGTATAAGACACATATAGAGTATATCCACGTGTCTCACTCAGCCTGCTCAGAAGGAACAGCAGAGGTAGAAGACAGAGATAGAGTATATCCACGTGTCTCACTCTGCCTGCTCAGAAGGAACAGCAGAGGTAGAAGACAGAGATAGAGTATATCCACGTGTCTTAGCTCCACCTCACTCAGCCTGCTCAGAAGGAACAGCAGAGGTAGAAGGCAGAGATATAATATATCCACGTGTCTGATCTACACCTCACTCAGCCTGCTCAGAAGGAACAGCAGAGGTAGAAGACAGAGATAAAGTATATACACGTGTCTGATCTACACCTCCCTCAGCCTGCTCAGAAGGAACAGCAGAGGTAGAAGACAGAGATAGAGTATATCCACGTGTCTGATCTACACCTCACTCAGCCTGCTCAGAAGGAACAGTAGAGGTAGAAGACAGAGATAGAGTATATCCACGTGTCTGATCTACACCTCACTCAGCCTGCTCAGAAGGAACAGCAGAAGTAGAAGACAGAGATAGAGTATATCCACGTGTCTCACTCAGCCTGCTCAGAAGGAACGGCAGAGGTAGAAGACAGAGATAGAGTATATCCACGTGTCTGATCTACACCTCACTCAGCCTGCTCAGAAGGAACAGCAGAGGTAGAAGACAGAGATAGAGTATATCCACGTGTCTGATCTACACCTCACTCAGCCTGCTCAGAAGGAACAGCAGAGGTAGAAGACAGAGATAGAGTATATCCACGTGTCTCACTCTGCCTGCTCATTAGGAACAGCAGAGGTAGAAGACAGAGATAGAGTATATCCACGTGTCCTAGCTCCACCTCACTCAGCCTGCTCAGAAGGAACAGCAGAGGTAGAAGGCAGAGATATAATATATCCACGTGTCTGATCTACACCTCACTCAGCCTGCTCAGAAGGAACAGCAGAGGTAGAAGACAGAGATAGAGTATATCCACGTGTCTGCTCTACACCTCACTCAGCCTGCTCAGAAGGAACAGTAGAGGTAGAAGACAGAGATAGGGAATATCCACGTGTCTCACCCAGCCTGCTCAGAAGGAACGGCAGAGGTAGAAGACAGAGATAGAGTATATCCACGTGTCTGATCTACACCTCACTCAGCCTGCTCAGAAGGAACAGCAGAGGTAGAATACAGAGATAGAGTATATCCACGTGTCTGATCTACACCTCACTCAGCCTGCTCAGAAGGACCAGCAGAGGTAGAAGACAGAGATAGAGTATATCCACGTGTCTCACTCAGCCTGCTCAGAAGGAACAGCAGAGGTAGAAGACAGAGATAGAGTATATCCACGTGTCTCACTCAGCCTGCTCAGAAGGAACAGCAGAGGTAGAAGACAGAGATAGAGTATATCCACGTGTCTCACTCAGCCTGCTCAGAAGGAACAGCAGAGGTAGAAGACAGAGATAGAGTATATCCACGTGTCTCACTCAGCCTGCTCAGAAGGAACAGCAGAGGTAGAAGACAGAGATAGAGTGTATCCACGTGTCTCACTCAGCCTGCTCAGAAGGAACAGCAGAGGTAGAAGACAGAGATAGAGTATATCCACGTGTCTCACTCAGCCTGCTCAGAAGGAACGGCAGAGGTAGAAGACAGAGATAGAGTATATCCACGTGTCTGATCTACACCTCATTCAGCCTGCCCAGAAGGATCAGCAGAGGTAGAAGACAGAGATAGAGTATATCCACGTGTCTGATCTACACCTCACTCAGCCTGCTCTGAATGAACAGCAGATTTAGAAGACAGAGATAGAGTATATCCACGTGTCTCACTCAGCCTGCTCAGAAGGACCAGCAGAGGTAGAAGACAGAGGTAGAGTATATCCATGTGTCTGATCTACACCTCACTCAGCCTGCTCAGAAGGAACAGTAGAGGTAGAAGACAGAGATAGGGAATATCCACGTGTCTCACTCAGCCTGCTTAGAAGGAACAGCAGAGGTAGACGACAGAGATAGAGTATATCCACGTGTCTCACTCAGCCTGCTCAGAAGGAACAGCAGAGGTAGAAGACAGAGATAGAGTATATCCATGTGTCTGATCTACACCTCACTCAGCCTGCTCAGAAGGAACAGTAGAGGTAGAAGACAGAGATAGAGTATATCCACGTGTCTCACTCAGCCTTCTCAGAAGGAACGGCAGAGGTAGAAGACAGAGATAGAGTATATCCATGTGTCTGATCTACACCTCACTCAGCCTGCTCAGAAGGAACAGTAGAGGTAGAAGACAGAGATAGGGAATATCCACGTGTCTCACTCAGCCTGCTTAGAAGGAACAGCAGAGGTAGAAGACAGAGATAGAGTATATCCACGTGTCTCACTCAGCCTGCTCAGAAGGAACAGCAGAGGTAGAAGACAGAGATAGAGTATATCCATGTGTCTGATCTACACCTCACTCAGCCTGCTCAGAAGGGACAGTAGAGGTAGAAGACAGAGATAGAGTATATCCACGTGTCTCACTCAGCCTGCTCAGAAGGAACGGCAGAGGTAGAAGACAGAGACAGAGTATATACACGTGTCTGATCTACACCTCATTCAGCCTGCCCAGAAGGATCAGCAGAGGTAGAAGACAGAGATAGAGTATATCCACGTGTCTCACTCAGCCTGCTCAGAAGGAACAGCAGAGGTATAAGACACATATAGAGTATATCCACGTGTCTCACTCAGCCTGCTCAGAAGGAACAGCAGAGGTAGAAGACAGAGATAGAGTATATCCACGTGTCTCACTCTGCCTGCTCAGAAGGAACAGCAGAGGTAGAAGACAGAGATAGAGTATATCCACGTGTCTTAGCTCCACCTCACTCAGCCTGCTCAGAAGGAACAGCAGAGGTAGAAGGCAGAGATATAATATATCCACGTGTCTGATCTACACCTCACTCAGCCTGCTCAGAAGGAACAGCAGAGGTAGAAGACAGAGATAACGTATATACACGTGTCTGATCTACACCTCACTCAGCCTGCTCAGAAGGAACAGCAGAGGTAGAAGACAGAGATAGAGTATATCCACGTGTCTGATCTACACCTCACTCAGCCTGCTCAGAAGGAACAGTAGAGGTAGAAGACAGAGATAGAGTATATCCACGTGTCTGATCTACACCTCACTCAGCCTGCTCAGAAGGAACAGCAGAAGTAGAAGACAGAGATAGAGTATATCCACGTGTCTCACTCAGCCTGCTCAGAAGGAACGGCAGAGGTAGAAGACAGAGATAGAGTATATCCACGTGTCTGATCTACACCTCACTCAGCCTGCTCAGAAGGAACAGCAGAGGTAGAAGACAGAGATAGAGTATATCCACGTGTCTGATCTACACCTCACTCAGCCTGCTCAGAAGGAACAGCAGAGGTAGAAGACAGAGATAGAGTATATTGTGACGTCTCACCCCTCTGGGCAGAAGAGAGGCTGCAAGGGCGCCCCCCTCCACAGAGTGAGACGCGGACGGCACGTACCGGAAAGTCTCTGAGCAGCTAGAGACGAGTCCGTTGGGATGGAAATATACCGTCCCAGCATCGGCAGCCTATTTGGTACTGGCTATGGCTTATTATCGGACTTGATTATCTGTAACCCAATCCCTAATGAAGACTCAGAAGACATCAATCAGATAGCAGGTTGACACAGAGTTTACATGTACAACGAATACTGGATACTGGTTTATTCAAGGTCCAAGCAACTCAACTCACAATAATCAACAGAGGGCGTCTTTGTTCACACTTATCTCCCAGCACATGCTCAGATCCCTCCGCCTTGTATGAATACGACAAGGAACAACCTTATACCACTTAATTAATCCTGACGATAGAGGGCGCTTTCCAATAGGGGACTATGGACCAATACACAGTTGCGGCGTATGACCCCATGCATGCACTATTGCTCGATAGCTTGTAATAAGTCTAGGGCCACAACCAGACTAGGGATGTCGCCCCACTCAGCTAATGCTGTGTGGGTTCCGGCAACAAGCCCTTATCACGCACCGACCGCACAACACTGGTATAGCCCTTTGACCCAAAACCCGCCTACAATAACAGCACACAAATCAAGACAGCAATGCACCAGTACGTACCGCAAGCCAAGCATAGGGTGCGGGTCCGTTAAGGATGTACAGGAGACAATTCTCAGGGACAGCTGCCCCTCGCAGCTAATGCTGCAAGAGTCACGGCAACTAGCCCCTACTTCGACCGATCGCACCACCGAGGCCCCTCAGAGGGTCCTAATGTCTCCACACAACCTATTACGGCCCCTACCACCTATCAAGCAAGGTATCGGGTACTTACCGAGAATCTGTCAGATTCTTCCTGTGGACCTAACAAGTAAGGTCCAAAAGCCCTTCTGCTGTCTGTGCAAGCGCCTTTTATAGCCTCGCGGCAGCCTTGCGCTTGCGCTGTGCGCGCTTTACGTGAGCGAAGCAGTGACCCACACTGTCCAATCAGTGTACGCTGGGCGGAGCATGATCGCTGTATAATACATTATCGCTGCCATGCTAACGCGCGCAACCCTAAACTGTACTTACCCTGTCGCGCCGTGCTAGCGCCCTCTGTCGCGTTACATAGCCTCCTGACAGGCCTAAAATGCCCTCATTTAGATAAGCCGAACTTTTACAGAAACGCGACTGAGTGGCATGCATAACAACTTTATTATAAAATCCTGTAAAGAAAACAATATAAAAATACACTTTAAGTAAACTTACCAAACGTCTGAGGTTCAGTTCCCACCTCATCGTGTTTACATATCTTTATAATTAAGAAGTCAAAACAATTAGTTTTATAATCACAAGTATATACAATGATTGCACTGATTCTTTACTTACATAATACAATTGGTTCCACAGGCTTTAAAATACTTGATGGATGGAAAACTTGTATAAAAAGTACTTTTAAGTTTATAAAAATAGAGCTTACAAAAATATAATCAGTATCGTTGATCTTTGGTGTCTGGCTGCACACTTTGTCTTATAAGGCATGCATAGTAAGTAAACAACTCCTTTGACTACATCAGGCTCAGAATGATAGTTCAAAGTTCAAGAGTTCCGGAGTTCATCAGTTCCTCCGAGATCCCGGTAGTGCATACGTGCAGTTCACGTATGCATCTCGGTAGTATGTTCTCTCACGAACCTCTCGTGCGATACACACGCCGTCCACGTAGGTGCATGTCTTTATGCTTTCCACAATGGTGGCCAACTTGGGTACCCGTCTATTTTGTAGTTCCACGCGGGGCTCGGATCCCTGGGCGGTACCTGGCGCACTAGAAGGTTTTGGCTTGGGTGCATCTGGAAAAGGTGCGGCGCTCTTCCTGGGGGCAGGTGTCTTGTCCTTGCTGACAGACTTCTCCTCGGTATCCGAATCATTTTCCAATGGGGGCATCGAGCCAAGACTTATGGCATCATCCTCCACCATCTCTCGTGGAGGTGTTGCGGCCAGCGGTGATAAGCACGGAGGAAGCTGTTCAGCCCTGTAGTGCTTTTTCATATTGTCTCTGCGCTTCCCATGGTAGCCACACCGCCGGCAGTACAGGTATAACACTGGCCCATGTTCTGTTCGCTTGTGCCTCATTAACCCACGGTACTGTAGGTAGGACCTGCCGCAGACATTGCAGTTATGCGGTTTTGCTTCCTCAGGAGGCGCCATCTTACCAACTCTGCAGGAAGTACAAAACAAAACAACTTGTTATAGTCACCGCAATGAACCATGCATAATGATTCTACCTGTACCTAATGGGCAACTTGTGCGCCCTTTTTGGATATCTCCTGTGCAAAGGTGATTCCGATTTGTCTTGGACTGGGTAAGGTACATCGCTGTTGTTATCGCTTCCTGTACACCTATCATCTAATAATTCCGGGTCTGGGGGGTCATGTGATTTCTCAACACGCTCTATAGGTGTATCGTGCTCTTTTACAGGGGTTACTCGGCTGGGGGTACCCCATGGGTCAATCGGAGTACCTTGATATGGTTTTAACCTATCGATATGTACCACACGCGGTTTCGCGCCCTTTGACTTCTGTATCCGGCAAACCACATCGGACAACTTCTTCAGCACCAAATACGGTCCCTCCCATTTTGATTTAAGCTTGTGGCAAACCCATTTCCTTCGCGCGGGGTTGAACAGCCATACAAATTCACTTTCCCTGATACAAGGGTCGGTTGCTCTTCTGTCATAGTTTTTCTTCTGTCGTCTCAAGTTTTTACCCAGGCACCTTTGTGCTCTGTCATGCGCACTCTGGATCTGTTTTCTCAGATTCTCCGCATAGTCGGTCTGCGGCTCCCGCCCAATCACGGCAGGGTGTTCCATCGTTAAGTCTACTGGGAGGGTAACCTCCCGCCCCAGCATCATCACATTTGGGGATTCCCCAAGGCTCTCCTGTGGCGTACACCTATACGCCCCTGTTGCGAATGGGAGATAATTATCCCAATCGCGCTGGCCCTTGTGGGGATCAATCATTAATGACACCATGTTGATCAGTGTCTTGTTGAATCTCTCTACGAGCCCATCTGACTTGGGGTTGTAAGCCGTTGTTCTGGTCTTACTTATTCCAAGTATGCGACACATTTCTTGGAAAATTGCCGATTCAAAGTTGGTCCCCTGGTCCGAATGGACCTCCCTTGGTACGCCAAACCGGCACACAAACTCGCTAACGAACTTAGCAGCCACAGTCTCAGCCCTCGCATCAGGAAGGGCATACGCCTCCATCCATCTAGTAGTGTATTCACCAACTACCAGAATCCACTGGTTTCCCTCATCCGTTTTAGGGAGAGGACCAACCAGATCCATGGCTACCCTGTCCATGGTTCCTCTGACATTGTACTGTTGCAATGGCGCTACCCGCTTTTTCGGAGGGGGTTTCCTTCTTGCGCACTGATTACACTGGCGAAGACAGACTCTAACATCTGCTGCCATGCCTGACCAGAAATACCGCTGTCTTACACAGGCCAAAGTCTTCTTCAAACCAAGATGGCCGCCAAGTTTCCCACCATGCAACTCTTCAAAAAACTGATGCCTCAAATTCTCGGGCACTATCAGTCTCCATCTGATGGTGCTTCCATCATCCGATTCCCACTGCTGGTATAACACACCATCTCGGACCAACAGCTGGTCCCAGTAAGACCAATATGTCTTACTGGCCGGGGACAGGTGAACTACCTCCGCCCAAGGAGGGCGGTCTTTCTCCTCTTGCTTAGCAATCACTATCCAGCTCATCGTCCCATCTGCCATCTGGGCATCTCTTAGATCACCGTTTCCTAGTGACGGTTGTAAGACGGCAATCCTCACCGCCTGCCCCTCATCACTGTTTGGAGATGTTTGTACTCCATCATCCTTATCACCACTATCACAGTGACTGCATTGTTTGCACGGTCTCCTCGATAAACCGTCAGCATTTGCATGCTTTGCACCAGGGCGGTGCTGTATGGTGACGTCATATTCTGCCACGACCTCCAACCCAAGTTCCGGGTCCTTCATGTTCGTTAACCATCTCAAGGAAGAATGGTCTGTCCTCACCAGAGCCTTCTGTCCGTCCAAGTACTGGCGGAAGTATTTAAGATAGACAACTACTGCTAGCAACTCTCGTCGAGTGACGCAATAGTTCTTTTCCGCTTTACTGAGCTTCCGGCTTGCATAAGCAACAACACTTTCGGCACCGTCATGAACCTGAGACAGAACTGCACCTATGCCCTCTGAACTTGCATCTGTGTCAAGTATGAACTCTTGACCTGGCAATGGATATGCCAATATAGGAGCAGTTAGTAACTCCTCTTTTAATCTGACGAATGCCTCCTCACAAGAATCGTTCCAAATAAATTATCTTGACTTCGATGTCAAGGCATGCAGCGGGCTGGCAATGGTTGCAAAGCCCCGAATGAATCGTCTATAGTACGACGCGATGCCAAGGAAACTCCTTACTTCTTTGACGTTTTTCGGAACTGGCCAATCAGCTACGGCTTTGGTTTTGGCGGGTTCCGTTGAAACGCCCTCTGCCGATACAATATGGCCCAAGTAAGTCACCGACCTCTGAAAGAGGTGACATTTACTGGGCTTTAGCTTAAGTCCAGCACTCTTTAAACGCTCAAACACTCTGCGCAGGCGTACCAACTCATCCTCGACCGTTTTACCAAAAACGATGACGTCATCCAGGTAGACTAATAGGATTTCCCACTGCAGTCCTGCTAACACCCTTTCCATTAGACGTTCAAACGTGGCGGGTGCGTTGGCCAAGCCAAATGGCATAACTTTCCAACGATATAACCCATTCCGCACTAGGAAGGTTGACTTCTGTTCAGCATCCTTATCCAGGGCTACTTGCCAGTACCCGGATGCCATATCAAGGGTAGAGAACCACTGAGCGCCCTCTAGCGCATCGAGCGTCTCGTCAATCCTGGGAGCAGGATAAGCGTCCTTAATTGTTACTGCATTCAAACCTCTGTAATCGATGCATAGTCGTTTTGAACCGTCTTTCTTTTTCACCAACACAACGTTGGCCGCCCATGGGCTATATGATGGCTCAATTAAACCACGCCTCTTTAAGTCGTCCACCTGACGATTTATTTCCTGCTGGTTGCAAACGGGGTGCCTCCGGGGTCTTTGCTTTACTGGTCTAGCGCCACCAGTGTTGATGGTGTGTTCAACTACATCCGTATGGCCTATATCACCATCACCCTGGGAAAACACATCTTGGTATTCCACCAAAAATTCCCTCAACTTTACACGATCTTGAGGATCCAAATTCGTCTTGCTCTTTTCATACAAGTCGCTTAAATAGCTAGGAAGCGACTTTACTTTTACTCTATCCCCACTGCCACGAGAGGGCAGTGTTTCTACCTTGACAGGCGAAACCGTTGCAGCCAGGGTCCCAACCTGCAGGACTCGTTTCTCTCTATTTGGGTTCAGTACCCGAATGGGCACAAAATCTGTCGGCACATCAATCAAAGCCTTAGCCATAATAAGGCCCTTCTCACCAAGCCGACCACCAGACTCGACTGGTTCCACAATCATGGGTCCTGTCAGTCCCTCCCATTGGCCGACCATTGTTCCTGAAACAATGGTTTCGTGACCCGGCGGTATCTCCGTAGTCTGAGTCACCATAACTCGGCCAATAAATGGCTTGCCAAAACTCCCTGTGCATTTGAACCTTTCACCCTTGACACATAACTCCAGTTTACGGAAGTCCAAACTGCCTTGTGTCGGCAATAGCCAATTCATCCCCAACATAGCGGGAACACTTATGTCTGCAAACACGGCTCTCACTGGATGAACAGTCCTTCCGATTTGCAAGTCTACCCATGCCGTCCCATACACTGTCAACGGACTACCATCTACCTGTCGTACTTTGCTCTCGCAAGTCTCTAAAACAGGCCGCTGCTCCTTCGGTAATTGATGGTACACCATTAAACTAATTAATGTGTCAGTAGCACCAGTATCAATTAACAATCGGAAATTGGTTGATCTAATTGACCCATCAACAAACAAACCCTGGGTTGGCCCAAATTCGGGAGACGCAACACTGTGACTTTCACCCTCGTTACCTGACTTCCTTTTCAGACGTCTGTTCACCTTTACTGTGGGCCCTCTGCATTGCTCAGCCTTCCCGTGGGCCCTTCGGTCGGCTGGCTCTCGTTTCCCTGGTCACGGTATCTTTTGCGCCTCGGCTGCGTACACTCTCTCGCAAAGTGTCCTCGCATACCGCAGTTGTGACAGTTCAAATCCGCCTTACTCCGCCTCCTAGCAGGAAGGGAACCATCGACCACTACTGGCACCGCACGATGCATCGGTACCGGTTGTTGGGTCAACATCGTACCCATTAATTTTTCTAACTGTGCGGCCATATCCGTCACATACTTTGATTGCTGACTGACAGCCCGCTCAATAGACTGGATTCTGTCTTCTACATCTCGATCCGCACTTCTCACAAACTTAGGGGGCCTCTCAATTCTCCGCTGCGCCTCCACTGAGTGAAAATTCTCAGTCTCCAAAGCAGCCTGCAGTGACTCAGACAAGTTAGTTGGCCTCGCCCTGAATATGCCCTCACGTACAAGCTGATCGGACACAGCATCCACGAAATGATTCTTCTCTAGCCTATCCCTTGCCTCCATGAGGATCTCGGGATACGCTTTCACGGCCAACTCATGTATTGCTTGACACAACTCCTGCAGAGTTTCCTTAGGCTTTTGTTGACGGTGACGTAACTCTACCAGAAAATTCTCAGCCTGCTGACCAGGCCCAAATCTCCTAGACAATAACTTTACCAAGTCCTTGTATGTCAGCTTATGCCCTTGGCTAGCGCCCTCTCCAATGATGCGAACGGCATCTCCTTGAAGACTTGCAGCCAAGTACTCGGCAGCTTGCACATCATTCCAGCGGTTTACCAACCGACAACTCTCAAAGTGCCCATGATACTCAGTCCATGCGACCTTACCATTGTACCGATCGGGGACAATATTTGGACGACGAGGAGCCTGAGATGCTCGCTGTTTCAGCTCACTTTCACCGATAAATTTATCATCTCTCTTCAGCTGACAAGGCCCCGCGCCGTCTGGATTTAAAACATCAGCCACGCCCTCAGCCTTACTACTTGGCAATCGTGTAGCAAAACTCAACCACTCACTATGGAGCTTCTTCTCCACATCTGAAGCGTCTGGTGTGTGATGACTTCCATTCACATCCTTCTCATTTATCGCAGAGACTACGTACGGACTGGACACCTTGTCCTGCCATTGGGTGGTCCAGTCATCAATTACATCAAACCCGCTATCCCTTTTTCTGAAATGGGTTTTTGGCATCTTGACATCACTTAACGGTGGCACCTCAAACGAGGTGTACCCAGACGTCTCATCCTTATTTTCAGCCAGGCCCTGGCTAGGGAGCCGGAATACAACATCCGAATCAACTCTGACATGCGTACTTGACTCTGGTGCATCACCACGAGCGCCACCAATAGGGCTCGTTACAGCTGCCTTGGCCTCCTTCAACGCTGCTTCTAATCTCGTAATTCTGTCCAATTGCTGAGTTCTCTCCCACTGTAACCACTGAACCTCCATCCGGGACTTGTGCAGGTCCCCTTCAACTTGGCTACTATTCATATTGCTGTCTCAACCTCGATCTCAACCGGCGGAATATCACAGATCTCACCCAATGGAAATACCTCCTATCACTTCGACGAGTATGACACACACTACACAAACAAATTATGATAACTAATGCACAAACCCAAGCCAACGAAACTGACGCCCAGATAACTGACGCATCAACCAATCAAAATGCAGGAAATAACACTCGAAACCAAACAAATTATGCTGCTAATACGAATCCCACTTCTGACACCAATTTGTGACGTCTCACCCCTCTGGGCAGAAGAGAGGCTGCAAGGGCGCCCCCCTCCACAGAGTGAGACGCGGACGGCACGTACCGGAAAGTCTCTGAGCGGCTAGAGACGAGTCCGTTGGGATGGAATTATACCGTCCCAGCATCGGCAGCCTATTTGGTACTGGCTATGGCTTATTATCGGACTTGATTATCTGTAACCCAATCCCTAATGAAGACTCAGAAGACATCAATCAGATAGCAGGTTGACACAGAGTTTACATGTACAACGAATACTGGATACTGGTTTATTCAAGGTCCAAGCAACTCAACTCACAATAATCAACAGAGGGCGTCTTTGTTCACACTTATCTCCCAGCACATGTTCAGATCCCTCCGCCTTGTATGAATACGACAAGGAACAACCTTATACCACTTAATTAATCCTGACGACAGAGGGCGCTTTCCAATAGGGGACTATGGACCAATACACAGTTGCGGCGTATGACCCCATGCATGCACTATTGCTCTATAGCTTGTAATAAGTCTAGGGCCACAACCAGACTAGGGATGTCGCCCCACTCAGCTAATGCTGTGTGGGTTCCGGCAACAAGCCCTTATCACGCACCGACCGCACAACACTGGTATAGCCCTTTGACCCAAAACCCGCCTACAATAACAGCACACAAATCAAGACAGCAATGCACCAGTACGTACCGCAAGCCAAGCATAGGGTGCGGGTCCGTTAAGGATGTACAGGAGACAATTCTCAGGGACAGCTGCCCCTCGCAACTAATGCTGCAAGAGTCACGGCAACTAGCCCCTACTTCGACCGATCGCACCACCGAGGCCCCTCAGAGGGTCCTAATG
Organism: Crossaster papposus; assembly: GCA_037893245.1. Lineage (NCBI taxonomy): Eukaryota > Metazoa > Echinodermata > Asteroidea > Velatida > Solasteridae > Crossaster > Crossaster papposus. The sequence goes on along the minus strand of JBAIAA010000705.1, from coordinate 156,445 downwards.
TCTCCACACAACCTATTACGGCCCCTACCACCTATCAAGCAAGGTATCGGGTACTTACCGAGAATCTGTCAGATTCTTCCTGTGGACCTAACAAGTAAGGTCCAAAAGCCCTTCTGCTGTCTGTGCAAGCGCCTTTTATAGCCTCGCGGCAGCCTTGCGCTTGCGCTGTGCGCGCTTTACGTGAGCGAAGCAGTAACCCACACTGTCCAATCAGTGTACGCTGGGCGGAGCATGATCGCTGTATAATACATTATCGCTGCCATGCTAACGCGCGCAACCCTAAACTGTACTTACCCTGTCGCGCCGTGCTAGCGCCCTCTGTCGCGTTACAATATCCACGTGTCTCACTCAGCCTGCTCAGAAGGAACAGCAAAGGTAGAAGACAGAGTTAGAGTATATCCACAGTGTGTGATCTACACCTCACCCCGCTCAGAAGGAACAGTAGAGGTAGAAGACAGAGATAGAGTATATCCACGTGTCTGATCTACACCTCACTCAGCCTGCTCAGAAGGAACAGCAGAGGTAGAAAACAGGGATAGAGTATATCCACGTGTCTCACTCAGCCTGCTCAGAAGGAACAGCAGAGGTAGAAGACAGAGATAGAGTATATCTACACCTCACTCAGCCTGCTCAGAAGAAACAACAGAGGTAGAAGACAGAGATAGAGTATATCCACGTGTCTCACTCAGTCTGCTTAGAAGGAACAGCAGAGGTAGAAGACAGAGATAGAGTATATCCACGTGTCTGATCTACACCTCACTCAGCCTGCTCAAAAGAAACAGCAGAGGTAGAAGACAGAGATGAGTATATCCACGTGTTTGATCTACACCTCACTCAGCCTGCTCAGATGGAACAGCAGAGGTAGAAGACAGAGATAGAATGTATCCACGTGTCTAATCTACACCTCACTCAGCCTGCTCAGAAGGAACAGCAGAGATAGAAGACAGAGATAGAGTATATCCACGTGTCTCACACAGCCTGCTCAGAAGGAACAGCAGAGGTAGAAGACAGAGATAGAGTATAACCACGTGTCTGATCTACACCTTACTCAGCCTGCTCAGAAGGAACAGCAGAGGTAGAAGACAGATAGAGTATATCCACGTGTCTGATCTACACCTCACTCAGCCTGCTCAAAAGGAACAGCAGAGGTAGAAGACAGAGATAGAGTACATCCACGTGTCTCACTCAGCCTGCTCAGAAGGAACAGCAGAGGTATAAGACAGAGATAGAGTATATCCACGTGTCTGATCTACACCTCACTCAGCCTGCTCAGAAGGAACAGCAGGGGTAGAAGACAGAGATAGAGTATATCCACGTGTCTCACTCAGCCTGCTCAGAAGGAACAGCAGAGGTAGAAGACAGAGATAGAGTATATCCACGTGTCTCACTCAGCCTGCTCAGAAGGAACAGCAGAGGTAGAAGACAGAGATAGAGTATATCCATGTGTCTGATCTACACCTCACTCAGCCTGCTCAGAAGGAACAGTAGAGGTAGAAGACAGAGATAGAGTATATCCACGTGTCTCACTCAGCCTGCTCAGAAGGAACGGCAGAGGTAGAAGACAGAGATAGAGTATATCCACGTGTCTGATCTACACCTCACTCAGCCTGCCCAGAAGGATCAGCAGAGGTAGAAGACAGAGATAGAGTATATCCACGTGTCTCACTCAGCCTGCTCAGAAGGAACAGCAGAGATATAAGACACATATAGAGTATATCCACGTGTCTCACTCAGCCTGCTCAGAAGGAACAGCAGAGGTAGAAGACAGAGATAGAGTATATCCACGTGTCTCACTCTGCCTGCTCATTAGGAACAGCAGAGGTAGAAGACAGAGATAGAGTATATCCACGTGTCCTAGCTCCACCTCACTCAGCCTGCTCAGAAGGAACAGCAGAGGTAGAAGGCAGAGATATAATATATCCACGTGTCTGATCTACACCTCACTCAGCCTGCTCAGAAGGAACAGCAGAGGTAGAAGACAGAGATAGAGTATATCCACGTGTCTGCTCTACACCTCACTCAGCCTGCTCAGAAGGAACAGCAGAGGTAGAAAAAAGGGATAGAGTATATCCACGTGTCTCACTCAGCCTGCTCAGAAGAACAGCAGAGGTAGAATACAGAGATAGAGTATATCTACACCTCACTCAGCCTGCTCAGAAGAAACAACAGAGGTACAAGACAGAGATAGAGTATATCCACGTGTCTCACTCAGCCTGCTCAGAAGGAACGGCAGAGGTAGAAGACAGAGATAGAGTATATCCACGTGTCTGATCTACACCTCACTCAGCCTGCCCAGAAGGATCAGCAGAGGTAGAAGACAGAGATAGAGTATATCCACGTGTCTCACTCAGCCTGCTCAGAAGGAACAGCAGAGGTATAAGACACATATAGAGTATATCCACGTGTCTCACTCAGCCTGCTCAGAAGGAACAGCAGAGGTAGAAGACAGAGATAGAGTATATCCACGTGTCTCACTCTGCCTGCTCATTAGGAACAGTAGAGGTAGAAGACAGAGATAGAGTATATCCACGTGTCCTAGCTCCACCTTACTCAGCCTGCTCAGAAGGAACAGCAGAGGTAGAAGGCAGAGATATAATATATCCACGTGTCTGATCTACACCTCACTCAGCCTGCTCAGAAGGAACAGCAGAGGTAGAAGACAGAGATAGAGTATATCCACGTGTCTGCTCTACACCTCACTCAGCCTGCTCAGAAGGAACAGTAGAGGTAGAAGACAGAGATAGGGAATATCCACGTGTCTCACCCAGCCTGCTCAGAAGGAACGGCAGAGGTAGAAGACAGAGATAGAGTATATCCACGTGTCTGATCTACACCTCACTCAGCCTGCTCAGAAGGAACAGCAGAGGTAGAATACAGAAATAGAGTATATCCACGTGTCTGATCTACACCTCACTCAGCCTGCTCAGAAGGACCAGCAGAGGTAGAAGACAGAGATAGAGTATATCCACGTGTCTCACTCAGCCTGCTCAGAAGGAACAGCAGAGGTAGAAGACAGAGATAGAGTATATCCACGTGTCTCACTCAGCCTGCTCAGAAGGAACAGCAGAGGTAGAAGACAGAGATAGAGTATATCCACGTGTCTCACTCAGCCTGCTCAGAAGGAACAGCAGAGGTAGAAGACAGAGATAGAGTATATCCACGTGTCTCACTCAGCCTGCTCAGAAGGAACAGCAGAGGTAGAAGACAGAGATAGAGTATATCCACGTGTCTCACTCAGCCTGCTCAGAAGGAACAGCAGAGGTAGAAGACAGAGATAGAGTATATCCACGTGTCTCACTCAGCCTGCTCAGAAGGAACGGCAGAGGTAGAAGACAGAGATAGAGTATATCCACGTGTCTGATCTACACCTCATTCAGCCTGCCCAGAAGGATCAGCAGAGGTAGAAGACAGAGATAGAGTATATCCACGTGTCTCACTCAGCCTGCTCAGAAGGAACAGCAGAGGTATAAGACACATATAGAGTATATCCACGTGTCTCACTCAGCCTGCTCAGAAGGAACAGCAGAGGTAGAAGACAGAGATAGAGTATATCCACGTGTCTCACTCTGCCTGCTCAGAAGGAACAGCAGAAGTAGAAGACAGAGATAGAGTATATCCACGTGTCTTAGCTCCACCTCACTCAGCCTGCTCAGAAGGAACAGCAGAGGTAGAAGGCAGAGATATAATATATCCACGTTTCTGATCTACACCTCACTCAGCCTGCTCAGAAGGAACAGCAGAGGTAGAAGACAGAGATAAAGTATATACACGTGTCTGATCTACACCTCACTCAGGCTGCTCAGAAGGAACAGCAGAGGTAGAAGACAGAGATAGAGTATATCCACGTGTCTGATCTACACCTCACTCAGCCTGCTCAGAAGGAACAGTAGAGGTAGAAGACAGAGATAGAGTATATCCACGTGTCTGATCTACACCTCACTCAGCCTGCTCAGAAGGAACAGCAGAAGTAGAAGACAGAGATAGAGTATATCCACGTGTCTCACTCAGCCTGCTCAGAAGGAACGGCAGAGGTAGAAGACAGAGATAGAGTGGAATTTCAGCAAAGAGGATCTCCACATAATCACTGTTTGTTTTGGATTGAGAATGCTCCAAGATTAGGAGTTGATAATGATAAAGATGTTATCAAATTCATTGATACATACATCAGTTGTAAAATGCCTTCAAAGGAAGAGGACCAGGAGTTAAATGACATAATAAGTCATGTACAGCTACATAGCCGGAAACATTCAAAATCGTGTAGGAAAAAGGGTACCGACTGTAGATTTAATTTTCCACGACCACCGTCCAGTAAAACATTCATTACGGAGCCAGACCCAATTGATGAGAATGATGATCATGTTGACAGTGATCATGTTGAGTCTTCTGGTGATGAACACAGTGATACTGATAAAAATACATCTGGAAAGAGGCATAATGATGCCAAACAATTATTGAAGTCAGTGTGGGAAGCAATACAGAATGAAGAGAACCAGTTTTTATCAACTACAGGATTGTTTAACATAATTAATATTACACAAGATGAGTTTGAAAAAGCAAATAATGTTTTGAATGCTAAACCTACCATTGTCTTAAAAACAGAACCACAAGATGTATGGGTCAATCTGTACAATCCTAATTTGATAAGATGTTGGAATGCTAACATGGATATCCAGTACATCAGTGATGCATATGCTTGTGCAGCTTATGTTGTGTCATATATGTCAAAGTCTGAACGTGAAATGGGACAGTTATTATCAAATACACAAAAAGAAGCAGAGAAGGGTAACTTAGATGCCAGACAAAGTATGAAAGAAATAGGTTCTGTGTATCTACATAATCGAGAAATATCAGCACAAGAAGCAGTGTTTCGTGTTTGTAGTCTGAGATTAAAGGAAAGTTCTAGAAAAGTCGAGTTTATACCTGTAGGTGAGAATCCTGTCAGAATGAGCTTGCCACTGAGTGTAATTCAGAAAAGATGCGAGAATGATGACCGTGATATATTTATGGCTAACAGAGTTGATCGCTACAAAGCAAGACCAGGTATTGCTAAATTTAAGTACATGTGCCTTGCAACATTTTGCTCAGAATACAAAATTATTTATAATGGAAACACAGACAGGAAAAGAAAGAAATCACCAGTGTATGCACTAAAAGATGGATTGGGTCACATACAGAAACGTAGTAGAACTGAGCCTGCAGTGATTAGATATCCTAGATTTTCAGAGAATAAATATCCTGAGAAATATTATCATAGTATATTGCAGCTATTTCTTCCATATCGTGTAGATGCTCAGCTAAAACCACCTCAATTTGAAACTTATGAAGAATTTTACAAAACTGGAGCTATATGTGTAAAGGAGCAATTAAACCTAGTTAAAAGCATTGTTGACAGTAATCGGTGTATTTATGAGGCAAATGCAGAGTGCCTTGCAGCAGCAGAAGAGCATGTAAGAAAATGTGGTCCTCAAGAAGATGCATGGGCTCTGATTTGCCCTAACTCTGAACAAGAAAGGCTTGACTGTGAAGCAAAACGTAAACCAGTAACAGAGGAAGAGAATGAATTTGATATCCCTGACCTAAAAGTTGATGGAAAAAATGATAACATATGCAATATTGAACCACATTCAGTAAAGATTTCAAAGCATGAAGCTCTGAATTTATTAAGATCATTAAATGAAATGCAGAGACGGGTGTTTAACAGGATTCGTAAATGGTGCTTACAGAAAGTGAATGGTAAAAATCCTGAAGCATTTTATGTATTTGTGACAGGTGGAGCCAGAACTGGGAAAAGCCACTTAATAAAATCAGTTCATTATGAAGCAGCAAGACTTTTTTCAAGAATCGTTGATAACCCTGACAATGTTTCCGTATTGATAACTGCACCTACAGGAGTTGCTGCATTTAATATTCATGGTAGTACGATTCACAGTGCATTGTCAATCCCTGTTGATGCTAGATTACCTTATCAACCACTTGGTGAAGAGAAGTTGAATACATTGAGGAATAAATTGCAAGATCTTCAAATCGTGATTATTGATGAAATATCAATGGTTGATCACAAGATATTGTGTTATATACATGGACGTTTGCGTCAGATAAAACAAACACGCAATCATAATCCCTTTGGTAATGTCAGTATTTTAGCTGTTGGTGATTTCTATCAGTTGCCTCCGGTAAAAGGAAAGCCACTTCATCAAAGAGCAGTTGCAGTTGATTTCTGAAATGATAATTTCAAGAAAGTTGAGCTGAATGAAATTATGCGACAAAAAGATGATGTTAGATTTGCAGAAATATTGAATTGGATACGCATTAGACCAAAGATTGAAAAGTTATTCGATGAAGATGTGTCAATTTTACAATCTCGAGAAACTGGAGAGGATTGGGACGATGCATTACATATCTTTCCATGTAACAAACAGGTGGATGAATACAATACTCAGACATTGTTTGCAAAGTGTACGGAATGCACATGTATTGTTGCAAAGGATTTGCGAAAGGATTCATGCAAAGGTAAAGCAAAGGTAAAAGTTTATAAAAAATCCATGTACACAAACTTGCCTGAATCATTGTGGCTTGGTGTTGGTGCTCGAGTAATGTTAACTAAAAATATTGACATTTCAGACGGACTTGTAAATGGAGTATTTGGCATTGTGCGTGCAATAAATATGTTGCCTGATAATTCGTGGCCAAAGTGCATTGAAGTTGAGTTTGATAATACGGATGTTGGATATAAGTTAAAAAACAAATTTAAATCATCAAATAAAGAAGACACAGTTCCAATTCAAAAGGAGGAAGAAAATGTCACAAAACAGTGTGTTAGACAACAGTTTCCCTTAAAATTAGCCTGGGCATGTACAGTTCACAAAGTACAAGGAATGACAACAGACAGAGCAGTTGTTTCTCTGAAACGCATTTTTTCATGTGGACAAGCTTATGTTGCACTGAGCAGAGTAACATCTATGAATGGCCTTGTCATTGAAGGTTTTGATGAAAAATATATTTACTGCAATAAGGCAGTGTCAGAATCATTGAAAAGTATGCCAGCATTTATTAATGAGACAAAGTCAACAAAAGTAAAATCCAATTCGACTGTTATAATGATGCATAATATCCAGGGATTAAAAGAGCATTATATGGATTTGACATTTAATAATGAAATGATTAATTCAGATTTCATTTGCCTTACTGAGACATGGCTTGATGATGAGCTGTACTATGATACAGAATTAACTGAATTTAAACCTTATCATCAGATCAGAAGTGCTTGCTACAATAATTCCACTAAATTAACAAAAGTGTTAAAGCAGCAGTGTCACGGAGGCGTCAGTGTATATGGAAGAAGAAACAGGGCTTTCAGTAGGCTTATGATATCGGTGCAGAATGTTGAATATATTGCATTCCAGATAAACAGCGAGATATCATGCTGTGTAGTAGTTATTTATCGTCCAGCATCATACTGCATAAATGAATTTATTGGTAATCTTAAAATTTTGCTTGATGAACTTCACAAAGTTTCTAATAGAGGTATTATCATGGGTGATTTTAACGAAGACATTCTGAAACATTCTTCACATATTCAAAAGCTAATTGAAGGTCATGGCTACAAACAGATTGTGACTGAGTCAACAACTGAGGGTGGAACTTTGATTGATCATGTTTATGTTAGGAATATGGATTCAGTGAATGCTTCAGTAGTCCCAACATATTATAGTTATCATGAGTCGGTTTGTATAACGGTGTGAACTCATTGTAATAAAAAGACAATATCTGTGCAATGTCGAAGAAATTCTGAAAAAAAAGTAGATATAAGTAGGTATAACCAGGCCAGTGAGAGCAAACAACTCATTGCTACAGATTTTACCTATTGCATACATGTACTTCTGCAATAACACATTGTACGGTGCACTACATGTATGTATAATATGCAACAGCTAACATGTTTATTATTTGGGAAACCATGTGGATGGTGTGGAGCAAGGAAACTGTCTTCAAGCAAACTGTCTTCAAGCAAACTCTCAAGAAAACTTGAGTAAATGACAGTATCAAGCAAAATCAAGAAAAAAATATCAAGCAAACTCTAAAAAGAAAAAAACTATCAGCAAATTATCAAGCAAACTCTCAATAAAAAAACTGTCATCAAGCCAAAACTCTCAACCAAAGCTTCAAACAAGTCCCAAGCAAATTTAAAGCCCCATAGAAAACTGCAAAACCTCAACAAAGCCTGCAAAGCTTCACAGAAAGCTTTGTTCATGTCTGTAGCAAAGCTTTAAAGAAAACTGTTATTTACAATAGTTTTAAACGACCCTTCACAAACATCAACCAAGGTTTATAAATAATAACAAATTAAACTGATTGTTATCATTAAATGTCAGGTGCACTCGTCAAGTGGGGTCGGATCAACTCGCCTATCAAGGTCTGACGAATACTTCATTCCAAAAAACCAGTTACTTACTGTCTCTACCATTGGCAACTTGACGTTATTGGAGTATCCAATGGACACGTGAGTACAACACTGTTTGAACATTTTTTTCCCCACTTCCATGGGAATTACATATGTGTACACAACTTTATCACCAACATCTTACTTTAAGCTGACCTAGTAGAGTAGTTTGCTGGGTTACCGAAGTACTGCAGTTAATAAATGCCTACGGTATGTACAATTTTCCAGCACAATTTGTTTTTGGAACCGTGCATGCACGGTTGTGCTTTAGCACTTTGAGATGTATGTTTCGGTTCTAATTACCTGCAGTGTGAATGTTGTGGAAGATTGCTCGGTCAAATCTTGGTGCCGTTAATAAGCCTTAATTACAGTATTTTTTGAGACATATCATGTTATTATGAAGTAGTCATTTGTTGTGATCTTAACAGATCTTAATAACTTGTACAAGTCATCAACCTTGCTCTCTCTCTTTATCTTGAATAAAGGTTGACCATGTTACTTTAGTCAAAACAACCTACAGTACTGAATTCATCAGTTTGCTGCTTGTCCCTCTATCTTGCAGACATGGCTGCGCTTCAGCACGTGAAGGTAAGTTTAGTTTGGGTAATTATGTTATTGGATTTACATGTACATGACATATTGTTTTACCATTTGTAGAAGCTGCATATAATATACATGTATGTATTACACCAGTAACTTGAAAAAAAGCCCTGTACATATATAAGTAACTCCAAGCAAATTCGCCAGTTGCATGTTTGGGTGATAGTATTTGGTGTTGTAGAATATTGAGGGAACAATATTATTCGGGTTGCCTGTTCATGTGCATCCTTTATTTTCATATCGCATGCAGATTGCTGGGGTTGGTGGACAAACCAAGCATGGATTGGGAATTAGCCGATTTGGTCTGTAATAATACAAGAAACAACAATAAAGATACATTAAGTTACAAATACGAACCAGTCTCCAGTGAGAAATTGAAGGGTTAACGTTACGGGACCAGAACATAGGATATGTCCGTCTATTTCCGACACCTGGGCGATCGTGACAGCAGTCAATAATCAATTAGTTTAAACAAACAATTAAATATATCATCCAGGATAACCATCAGTAAGCAAAGGTATATTAATCATCATATTTATATGTCAAAACCGTATAAATGGTACAAAATAGCTATCGAAACTCACCATCCGATCCAACCCCGCAACGGGCTCATAACGCGTAATACGCGAGGTGCGAGTCGCGATCGGACCGTTTCTTGAGGGCGCGCTTTACGCTGAGCGGTTTTGCAACACAGCCGCCCCTAAACTGAGCGCAACAGTTTATTTGCTACAGGCAAACAGGTGGGATAAGGTTAAAGAACACTAAAGGGTAAGAAAAGTTAAGGATCAAGGAACAATAACTCTCTGAACATAGAGTATCAAGAACAAGATGGCCGCCCCATGAACAAGGGCAGGTAAACAACAAGGTAATAACTGGTCTTAGTCGGCGTTGGGTAGGATCGGGTCAGCTGCTTCAGCTACACCTTCCCTCTCATCTGGAAGCTGGATCAGTCTGGCAACTGGGCGGGTGTAAACACGACCACCGGTCTCGACTTTCACAGCACGTACACGTCCGTCATCACCTGGTAGGACCTCCGTTACTCGGGCTAAGGGCCATGAAGCTCGGACCTGCTGTGGGTCTATCATCAGGACCACATTACCCACTGCCATATCCTTCGTCTCCTGTCGCCACTTCTGGCGAGCCTGCATGGCTGGGAGATAAGAGTTAACAAACTCTTTCCAAAACTGTTGCATCAATGCCTGGCATTGACGCCAACGACGACGACCGTGAACATACACTTCTGGGTAAATTACCTGGGGTGGAGCGTGGTCTCGCCGCCCCATGATCAACATGAAGGGTGTGATCGGATCAGGATCTGCAACATCCGAGGACACATAACCCAAGGGTTTTGAGTTGAGGAGGGCTTCCACCTCGACCAAACTGGTGTACAGGACAGAGGCAGATACAGTCCGGTTACCAAGGATGGCGTACAGCGCAGTCTTTACTGAACGCACTTCCCTTTCCCATGTTCCACCAAAGTGAGGAGCTGAGGGTGGGTTAAACTTGAATCGGACCCTGTTCTTTGCAAGCTTCTCCTGCAGGCTAGGCGTCATCTCACTGAAGGCCTTGTTCAACTCTGTCAATCCTCCCTTGAAATTGGTTCCGTTGTCGCAAAGTATCTCATATGGAGTACCTCTTCGAGAGCGGAATCGGTTGAATGCCATCAGGAAGGTATCTGTGTCAAGAGAGTCCAGAAGATCCAGATAGACCGCTCGGGTGGTCATACATTTCCAAATGATTCCCCATCGCTGTTCAGTCCTTCGACCAAAGGAAACTCTGAATGGGCCAAAACAATCGACTCCCGTTGAATAAAAGGCAGGTTTGCCAATGCGGAGTCGAGATGGGGGTAGATCTGCCATCTTGGGAATTGTGGGTTTCCCACGTCGCCTGATGCAGCCCTCACAGTGACTCTGCAGGCTTCTGATAGATTGTCGCCCTCGCAGCAGCCAAAAACGACGTCGCAGATCAGCAAGAACCATATCAGCTCCGCAGTGTCCTAAGCGGGAATCGGCCTCTTGTATGAGTAGGCGGGTAATTGGGTGTTTGGGGTCTAGCACGATTGGGTGCTTGGCATCTTCATCCAGTATTGATGCTCGACGGAGACGCCCGCCGACTCGGATGAGCTGATCCTGAGAGTCATATTCAGGGGATAGGCAACTCAATCGGCTCTTGTTTAACACTGGCTTGCCGCTGGAGAGAGCGGCAAGGTCTACCTGGAAGCAGTCTGACTGCACTTGTTGGAAAAGAACCTTCTCGATCTCGGAACGATCATCGGCACTCAGGAGCTTGGGTTTCTCCTTGCCTCTAGTCTTGTAGAGGGTTTCACTGTACCCCTCAACCAGCTTGTCCCATGAGTCAAAGTGTGAAGCATCAACTTCTGGACGTTCTTTTTGTGGCGTCACCATCAGGCCGGTGAAGAAGTCTGGCTTCACTTCTAAACTAGCTTCTTCTGAAGAGATCTTGAGTGGTTCTCTGGGCCAATCTGCTTCGGGCTTAAGCAGGAATGGGGGTGTGTGCCATCGACTTTCATATTTTAGTTGTTGTAACTGGAGACCTCGAGTGAGGTCATCAGCAGGATTGTTCTCAGAATCCACATACCGCCAAGTAACATGATCTGTGAGCCGCTGCACTTCAGCAACACGGGCTCCAACAAATCTGTGATACCGGCAAGACTCGGACTTGATCCATGCAAGTACAGTCGTACTGTCACTCCAGCACGTAATGGGTATCTTCATCGACAGTTCGTCGTCTAGTAGCTCAACAAGCTCTGCCCCACTTACTGCAGCTAAAAGCTCCAGCCTGGGTATAGTCTGTACGCGTTTTGGGGTCAAGCGTGATCTCGCCATCACGAACCGAGCTGAGACCTCGCCTGTATGGTTGACAGCTCGTAGGTATGCGACTGTCCCATAAGCCTTTTCTGACGCATCAGTAAACACATGCAACTGGTAGTTGTTAGTTTCGGGATCGAAATGTGGAGGGGTATAACATCGAGGCAGGCACACTCTTGGAAGATTCACAAGCTCTTCTCTCCACTTCATATGCTTGGCACGGATCCCCTTTTCACCCTCGTCTGAGATTTCTTCGTCCCATCCCAAAGGGCGCTTCCACAGTTCCTGGACCAGCATTTTGCCTCTCACCATAAATGGCATCAGATATCCAAGTGGATCTTTTCCGGCACACCGCATGACATCACTCAGTACTGCCCTGCGAGTGAGCACTGGCCAATCCGTCAACTGAAGCTGGTAGGTGAGGACATCTTTCTCAAAATTCCAACGAGGACCTAATGCAGTCTCTTCAGGAGAATCGCTGCCTAAGTTGAGCCAACGTTCAGTGTTATCTGACCGAGCTGCAGGAGGAAGGTTGGCCACCACTGCGGGTTCATTACTTGCCCACTTGACAATCGGGAATCCACCAGCCCCAAGGGCCTCATACAACTTCTCCACAAGCTGTCGGGCTTCATCCACAGTCGGCTTCCCATCGAGGCAATTATCCACATAGAAAGCCTCGAGGACACTGCGCAGGATATCGGAATCTTTCACGTTGTCCTTTACATGTTTCTGGAGTGCAAAGGATGCACAACATGGACTGCAGGTCGTCCCAAACGGGAGGACATTCCACTCAAGCTCTTCTGGTTTCTTGTCTGAGGTCGGTTGCCTCCAAAGGAAACGAAGCATGGACCGGTCAGCTTCCAAGGTAGATACACAATGGAACATTCCCTTTATGTCTCCAGATATAGCCACCAAGTGTTTTCGAAACCTAAGAAGAACGCCAATCAATGACGATCCAAGGATTGGACCTGGTAGTAGGTTGTCATTCAGTGATTCACCACGGTAACGAAAGGCACAGTTGAAAACTAGGCGGTACTTCTCGTTCTGGTGCACGACATGATGTGGAATGTACCAGTGTGAATTTGATTCCTGGTCATTCCCTTGATGGTTGATGGTACGAACAAGACCAGCTTCCTGAAGCTCAAGGATCTTGCTGCAGTGGATCTTCGCCAAGTCGGGGTCATTCAGGAGACGCTTCTCGTTTCGCATCAATGTCGGTAGCACAGAGCCAGATGGACTAGAGAACGTTGGGTTATCACGCCTCCACAGCAGCGGTGTTGCCACTCGGTTCACGCCGTTCACTTCAACATAGGTTGATTTAGCCTCCAACAGTTCGACTGCCCGCTGGTCTTGCTTCGACCGCGTGACTTGCTTCCTCTCAACATACATCTGAACATCCATGTTCCACAACCGACAAACACTTTCATGTAACAAGGCATCTGGTTCAGTAGACAGGTAGTTTATTATCCCACGTCCCCCACGGCGCAGCGTGGGTCCTTGCACTGCCCATCCAAGTTTTGTTTTGACTGCCACTGGTGCACTCTCTGGGCCAAAACGACTCTCTCTGGGGACAACAAGGTCGGGACGATCGCTTCCTAGAAGAAGTAGTGGTCTGACATTTTGGCATTCATGCAAGGGGATGTCTTGCAAATGGGGCCACTTTTCCTGCAGATGATGAGCAGAGACGGAATGCTTAGACAATCTGAGCATAGGAGACGAGAATACATTCGTCAGCGGTATTCGCTGTTCTGGATCATCGATTGGGGCGATGTCAAAACTTAGCATCTGGCCTTTGCAGGGAGAACAGGCTTCTCGTGCTGTTGCAATCGGAATTTCGGTTGCTGTTCCTTTCAAACACAGAGCATCAGCAGCCTCCATAGGCATCATCGAGAAATTAGAACCATCATCCAACAGGCAGTAAGTCTCAAGTCGTGTACCTTTGCCGTACAAAACGACTGGAACAATTTTCAGGCCCACCTCCTTCGGGAGCCACGGATTACCATCACCATAGAAAACTGAGTAATTGGGGTCAAAACTGGAGTAGTAAGCCCCATACCCTGGCTGCTTAAGCAGATTATGCAGGACTGTCAGATGGATCTCGTTGCAATCACGACATGGCTTTCGTAGGTCACATCCTTGTCCCTCCTGGTGCTTGCGAGCACACTTCCAGCATCGATGGCCTTCTTTGATCCACCAGATCCGCTGGCTGACGGAGAGCTTTTCAAACTTGTCACAACGAGACAACCAGTGTTCTCCCTCACAATGTGGACAATACTTGCGGAATGGTTTCTTCTCCCTTGGGAATTTGGATCCTGTTGGGTTGTTACTGCCAGACCCTTGGGCTGATCTGTTGCCAACAATGGCAGTATGACTTCCGGCACTTGCATGGTAGGCAGCCCCGCCCTTTTGTCGTCTGTCCCGTTGACTGGGTGAGGTGTCGCACTTCAAATTCTCACTTAGCTGTATCTTCTGGCGAGCAATGGCAGCGGTTTGCTGTAACCATCCATCGATGTCAGCCAAAGAGAAATTACGAACACCTTTTGAATTCATGGCCTTTAGAAAGGCAGTCTGGTGGACATGAGGGAGCCTACTGTAGAGGATGCAGGCGGTGGAATTCGCTTTCAATTCAGATTCCCCTTCAGGTGCGCTCTTCAATTGAACAACCAATGCGGACACAGTAGAGGCAAACTCCACCATACTCTTTGAATCGTGGGCCGCCAGCTTGGGCCAAGAACTGATTTGCTCAATCTTGGTTCGGATAAGGATACCGATGTCGCCATAAAGCTTCTGCAAAGTAGACATGGCACGGGTGAAAGGGTGAGCGTCATGCTCAAATCCGAGGATATCCTTCTTGGGCTGTCCTCGAAGTTTGGACTTCACGATGAAGAATTTTTGTAACTCACTCAGGTGAATGAGTGGTTTGATGCAGCCATCAACCATCGTCTCAAAGCAACGGAATTCTGAAGGATCGCCACCACTGAAGACCGGGACTTCCATACTGATTCCACCAGCTGAGGCTGCCAACATTGAACTCAACATTTGATTCAGATTACCTGGGTTTGAATTGGGTGTCACGGGTTGACCAACGGATGTGTCTACTGGAGTAGTAGACAGAGGGAGCCCTAGGTGTGATGGTTCACTCGGTGCGGGCATGGTCTGGGACACATTTGCTGAGGAATGGTTAACTGGATCACTGGAAATAGAAGAGCAAATAGTGGCATTAGGAATAGCAGAGAAATGGGTGCTACTCTGGATAGTCTCGGATGGAAGTGGTGTAATGCTGTAGCAAGTTTGTGCTGCATCGCTTTGTGCAATTTGCAAGCTATGCGCGGAAACCTGCGTTTTTGGATCAGTGCTGGCAGCTGCAGATTTTGGCAAGGCAGCATGGCTAGCATGAGCAACCGGCACCGGCAAAGTAACGGGCTCTGGCAATTCAGCGGATGCTGTTGCAGGCAGAACTTGGACCGGAGGGCAAGAAGTATCTGTGACAGCAATAGAGCAGTTTGGACTGGTCGTAACTTGGGAATTTGCTACAACTGGTAAAGGATTGTTTCCTGTATACATGTACTGATAATCCTCTGTGTGCATTATTTCTGATTCTTTTCTTGCTTGTGCTAGATTGAGCTCAGCATCTTTACACTGTTTTTCTAGTTCAAACTTTCTTGCAAGTCTTTCTTTCATCTTTAATATGCGCTGTTCCTCTTGCTCAGCTTGAAGTCGTTCCCGCGCCAACCGAAGTTCCAGCTCTTTTTCTTTCAGGGCAAGTTCTCCTCGTGCAAGTTGTGCAGACATTAACTGGTCTTCCAGTTCTTCGGTCTGTAAGCGGACGCTCTGTTCCCACTGCAGGTGGTGACGAGCCATAGCTAAGTCTTTTTCCCTTGCTGCTACTCGTATCTTGGATTGGAAAGAGCTGCGGGAGTCACTGACATGAGTACTGGCTTGGCTACTGGTACGGGTACTGGTGCGGCTAGCATTGCGGTGGCCAGTATGATGATTGTCATGGCGGTCAGTGTAGCTTTTGACATCACTCCTGGCTTGGGTACTGGGGTGGGTACTGGCATGGCCACTGGTTAGGCTACCAGCATGGCTACCAGCATGGCCACCAGCATGATCAGGTCCCTCAGCCTTGCTGTGGTGATCAAGCAAATTCATGGAGTGCTTGGACGACTTGGCGGGGGCTTCTGACTTTGACATGACAGATGGTTCTGAAGATGCAAGTACAACCCGGCCTGACCTCAAGGTTCGTCCGGTAGACATCACTCACATGATCGAAGGAAACATTCTTGCAGGGAAAGGTATGCACGGCAGGGGCATCACGTCTGGGTCACCAAAATGTAGAATATTGAGGGAACAATATTATTCGGGTTGCCTGTTCATGTGCATCCTTTATTTTCATATCGCATGCAGATTGCTGGGGTTGGTGGACAAACCAAGCATGGATTGGGAATTAGCCGATTTGGTCTGTAATAATACAAGAAACAACAATAAAGATACATTAAGTTACAAATACGAACCAGTCTCCAGTGAGAAATTGAAGGGTTAACGTTACGGGACCAGAACATAGGATATGTCCGTCTATTTCCGACACCTGGGCGATCGTGACAGCAGTCAATAATCAATTAGTTTAAACAAACAATTAAATATATCATCCAGGATAACCATCAGTAAGCAAAGGTATATTAATCATCATATTTATATGTCAAAACCGTATAAATGGTACAAAATAGCTATCGAAACTCACCATCCGATCCAACCCCGCAACGGGCTCATAACGCGTAATACGCGAGGTGCGAGTCGCGATCGGACCGTTTCTTGAGGGCGCGCTTTACGCTGAGCGGTTTTGCAACAGTGTTTATCTTTTTTTCTTCAAGGATGGAAGTTTTTTAAACCAAATTAACACTACCCAAAACCTTACCCTAACACGTACTCTTATGGTGTGTAAAAAATTATAAATTCAGTACTTTATAAGTATAATCTTTTCAAGTCAATTTATGTTATAGTAATAAATGCCAAAGCGTCTGTAACGTCGTTATGAGTCATTTCAGCGAGTTTAAACACGGTGTCCCACGGTTAATCCCAAACCTGTTGTGAGGCCGTATAATTCTACTATCACTGCACAGTTTTACATTGCAGAATGGACCCTATGCAAGCTTTAAGTATTTAATCTTATCTGAAATAAAGTGAATAAGTAGTTTTAAACAATTTAACATACATGTAGTGTACCCTGGTGTGATATTTGTTATGTTGGAATATATTTGTTGACATATCCCTTGTAGTTTATCTATAACCTTATAAAAACATGAATAGTTCCATTTTGTAGTAAATTAATACTAAGCAGATAAGGTTTATACATGTACAACAAATCTTGCAACATGACAAAAAGATATAAAAGAAGTGCGGTATCCCTGTTACATCCAAGACCTACATTTTTCATTAAATACAATTTCTTAGGAAATGTTTGAATGATACAAAACTTGCCCAAATCTGTCTAAAATCCAAGACAAGCATCAGGAATAAATCTTGAAAAAAATGTCACACTGTGTGTTTCTACTTCATGGAATGACCCTTACCTGACGCTATCACCAATTCTCTTTCATGCAGGTAATTCCACTTGCTTGATGAAGTCTGAAGTCCCTACTGTGAATCTGCACATAGAGCGATATATTCATTTTAGTCAGCACATCCATGTGGACATCGTCTGGTGGTACTAATTCTTTAAGTGTCCATCTTGCAGTTTACTTCCAGAAAATCGGCTTACTTTGGGTAAGTACATACAGGTTGACAAAACAAAGCTTGTAGAATGTGCCTTTATATTATGTTCTGATAGTTTGCAAGCCTCCTCGTCATTGCAACCGGAGGGCAGTTTGCAATTGTGGATATTATAATGATAATGAACTCTTCAATAGAATGATACATTCAACTTGTGCATGCATTTGTACTGAAGCTACCTCAGATAACCAACACATACAATACTGACTAAATTAAAGAAGTAAACTTGCATACAATCATTAATAAACAATACAAACAGAATATAGACTTCACACATCTTGCTTAGATCCCTAGATTGTTTCCAAGGATATTATGTAGGGTAACTTTGGAGCCACAACACTAACTGAACAATGAAAGTACTTGTAAACACACACATCATCATAACAAGCCTTGATGCTACAGTCAGTGCAATTGGTATCTCCTGATAAGCCTTTTTGCATTTTTAATTGTTTATTAGTGGACTGCTTTTTATCTTTACAGGGTATGACATTGGCTCCACGCTTAATATAGTGAAGTACACGGCTTCTTTGCTTGCTTGTGCTGTGCTCAGCTACAGTATACATATCCTTCCTCGGCCTGATGGGCATACAAGTAGGAGATTACTGCCAGTTCATTGTACAATGTTGGACATCATATATCCCCTGATCATCCATAAACAGGACCAGCATCTGATGAGCTGCATATGGTAGGCCATCAACTGAATGCTCAATGTGTTATTTCGCTACAGCAACACCAGAAATAGATTTTCTGAGAAAATCCAAAACATAAACAATGGAACATTGATATCATGCAACGTTCTGTACAGTTCATCCTGCTGTTTTTCTATAATTCTAGTGGAAAGAGCAACCATATGTTGTCTCCAGGCAAATTAGGAGACTCTACTGTGGCACATTAAAATTAATTATTGCAAATAATACAATGGAATTGTGTGACACAAATTGCCTAATCCCACACAAGGTTGTTGATCGTGGATCATGACACTAAAAAATGGCGACATCCCAGTGCCAACAGTACACCAACTTCGTTATCGACCGATGCTAAGTGTTGAGCGCACATAAAAGTACCGGGTAGCTGAATTTCACTGGTAGACACCGTGCAATAAACGGTTACTCAATCTTCAATATTACAAATCACATGGAAGGCAGTCGAACCTTAGTTCGATGACACTCGATATGAGTGGTTTATAAAGCTGCAGGAAGATAGCTTATCTGAAGGTGTGGATTTACCCACGAAATAGGACCAAGATCGTCTTCTGGAACAGCTTGCCCATCATCATGTATGCAGCTTGTCCACTGCATCATTTGCAGTACAGCATGAGCTCTACACAATTCAGAATGCCTCAATGGTTTTTACATATTCACGGGTTCTGATTCTACAAATGCTTTATACATGTATGAAAAAGGGAAACAGTAGGTTGTACAAGATGACGGATGATAAGCACCCACAGTTTCAACAAACATTCTCTGACGGCATTGATGCTGCCAGGTACAAGGCTTTTTGTTCCTTCTCCATCCTCAGATCAGAGTCTACCAGCAAAAGGGCATTCCGCACCCATTACATTCCGCTACATTACTGAATTAACTAGACTCTATTGGATGAAAAATGCACCCTATTTTTTGACAGTGTTTTTAGAGAGGCAATTGTCTATTTTGTGGTCAACTGTTTTGTTTTTTTGTAATTAAAGCTGAAATTAACCCTAATGTCCTAGACATTTAGGATAAAGTACATGTACAGAGTACTGCAAAATACTACTCGGTTGACCCTGCAGTCCTGTGTAATTCAAAACAAAGGCATCTGATGATTTAATTAATAAAGACGTCATTCATTCACTCACAGCGCTTAGAAATGACCAGTCAGTGACCAGATTACCCTAGTCATGCAGTGCTTGCACAAACAACCGAGCGCTACCCCCGGTAATTTTTGCTGTCACTGATTACAGGACCTTATGAATATGTAATAAGATACCATATTTGGAATTGCAGTAAGTGTCTTGCATACTGCAGTGGAGTGCCATGGCCTCATAGTCTGGTGTATTGAATTTGTAATCTGTAGGTAAAGCTGCAGGTTGTGGGTTCAAGTCCGGCCTAGGATTATGGTATGGTATGTGTGCCCTTGGGCAGTAAGTGTCCTGCATACTGCAGTGGAGTGCCATGGCCTCATAGTCTGGTGTATTGAATTTGTAATCTGTAGGTAAAGCTGCAGGTTGTGGGTTTAAGTCCGGCCTAGGACTATGGCATGGTACGTGTGCCCTTGGGCAGTAAGTGTCCTGCATACTGCAGTGGAGTGCCGTGGCCTCGTGGTCTGGACCATGAAATTGGTAATCTGTAGGTAAAGCTGCAGGTTATGGATTCAAGTCAAGCCTGGAAACATGGCATGGTACGTGTGCCCTTGGGCAAGGCACTTTGTCACTTTTTGATTTTCTCCACCCAGAAGTAAACTTTGAGGGCAGATCGAGATGGTTTTTGTGGTTGATTTAGCTGCTTTGCACTAAAAAAGCAGAATCGAGCTGTATACTCGCAAGGGATATACCGTACTCTATGGTATTTGGAATGTTTTCTGGGCCCAATGACCTGGGTAATAATGTGAAACGCTTTGTAACTGTTGGTGGCATTATTATTAGCTGTTTCGGCATTTCAGCCGAAACAGCTATTGTATTCGTTCTGATTTTTTTATTTTTAGCTGTTTCGGCAATTCAGCCGAAACAGCTTTTGTTTTCGTTAAATTTTTTTAATTTTTTTTATTTTTTATTTTTTAGCTGTTTCGGCATTTCAGCCGAAACAGCTATTGTATTCGTTCTGATTTTTTTTTTTTTTTTTTTTTTTTTTTTTTTTTTTTTTTTTTTTCTCCTTCAGACTCTTCTCCATAGGGTTTGTACACGTTTTTTGTTCGGACAATACACTTTGGCACTTTGTTAAATCCGATCGACTTGAGACTTGGCATACACTTAGACCACCACCCACAGATGATCCTAGAAGAAATTTGTCACGATTACGTCATTCGTGGTCACGTGACGTCACGTTAAAGGTGCAATTTTTCCCCATAGGATTTGTACACGTTTTTCTTCAGAATATTGAATTTGACACTTCGGTAAATCCGATCGACTTGAGACTTAAGACACACCTCAACCACCATCCCCAGAGGGGCCAAAAGAAAAATCGTCACGATGACGTCATCGTGGGTCATTTGACGTCACATTAAAGGTGCAGTTTATAAGACCCTCTATCTCTGGAAGTACAGGACCGATTGGGGACAAACTTGATATGCAAGTATCCTGGGATGTGTTATAGACGATAATTAAGATGGAATTACGATGACGTCATCGGGTGTCATGTGACGTCACATTAAAGGGGCAGTTTTCCCTATAGGTTTTGTACACGTTTTTCGTCAGACTATTGAATATGACACTTTGGTAAACCCAATCGACTCGAGACTTAGTACACACCTCGACCACCATCTCTAGGAGAGCCACAAGGATAATCGTCATGATGACGTCATCGTGGGTCATGTGACGTCACTTTAAAGGTGTAGTTTTTAAGACCCTCTATCTCTGGAAGTAAAGGTCTGATTGGGGTCAAACTTGGTATGCAAGTATTCCAGGAAGTGTTATAGACGAAAATTAAGATGACGTCATGACGACGTCATCACGGACCATGTGACGTCACATTAAAGGTTCAGTTTTCCCTATAGGTTTTGTACACGTTTTTCGTCAGACTATTGAATTTGACACTTTGGTAAATCCAATCGACTCGAGACTTAGTACACACCTCGACCACCATCTCTAGGAGGGCCACAAGGATAATCGTCATGATGACGTCATCGTGGGTCATGTGACGTCACTTTAAAGGTGTAGTTTTTAAGACCCTCTATCTCTGTAAGTAAAGGTCTGATTGGGGTCAAACTTGGTATGCAAGTATTCCAGGATGTGTTATAGACGAAAATTAAGATGACATCATGATGACATCATCGGGTGTCATGTGACGTCACATTAAAGGTTTAGTTTTTAAGACCCTCTATCTTTAGAAGTACATGTCCGATTGGGGTCAAACTTGGTATGCAAGTATTCCAGGATGTGTTACAGACGAAAATTAAGATGACGTCATGATGACATCATCGGGTGTCATGTGACGTCACATTAAAGGTGTAGTTTTTAGGACCCCCAATCTATGGAAGTACATGTTTGATTGGGGTCAAACTTGGTATGCACATATTCCAGGATGTGTTATAGACGAACATTAAGATGACGTCATGATGACATCATCGGGTTTCATGTGACGTCACATTAAATGAACAGTTTTTTCTATTGAAAGTTTTTTTTTCAACCAATATATCTTTAGCACTTTAATACATCCGATCGACTTCACACTTTGCAGACCCAAATATTGAAAGTCATTTAAGATATGCGAAACAGCTCTGTGTTTGTCCACAAACACATTTCTAGTTTATTTTTTTTCCTCTTTCAGACTTTTCTCCATAGGATTTGTACACGTTTTTTCTGGCATAGCACTTTGACACTTTGGTAAATCCGATCGACTTGAGACTTGGCATACATTTAGACAACCACCCAAGGACGGTCCTAGAAGAAATTCGTCGCGATTCCGTCATTCAAGGTCACGTGACGTCATGTTAAAGGTACAATTTTCCCCATAGGTTTTGTACACGTTTTTCTTCAGACTATTGACTTTGACACTTTGGTATATCCGACCGACTTGAAACTTGGCATACACTTAGAACACCACCCACAGATGGCTCTTGAAGAAATTCGGTACGATTGCGTCATTTAAGGTCACGTGACGTGACGTTAAAGGTGCAATTTTTTTCCCCATAGGGTTTGTACACGTTTTTCTTCAGACTATGGACTTTGACACATTCGTAAATCCGATCGACTTGAGACTTGGCATACACTTAGACCAGCATCCCTAGGAGGGCAAGGAGAAAAATCGTCACGATGACGTCATCTCGGGTCATGTGACGTCATATTAAAGGTGCAGTGTTTAAGACCCTCTGTCTCCGTAGGTACAGGTGTGATTGGGGTCAAACTTGGTATGCATGTATTCCGGGATGTGTTATAGACGAAAATTAAGGTGACATCATGATGACGTCATCGTGGGTCATGTGACGTCACATTAAAGGTTCAGTTTTTAAGACCTTATATCTCTGAAAGTACAGGCCCGATTGGTGTCAATCTTGGTATACAGGTATTCCGGGACGTGTTATAGACGAAAATAAAGGTGACGCCATGGTGACGTCATCAGGTGTCATGTGATGTTAAATTAAAGGTGTAGTTTCCCCCATAGGATTTGCACACGTTTTTTTCAACCAATATATATTTGGCACTTTGGTAAATCCGATCGACTTCAGACTTGGTACACACATAGACGACCACCCACATAATTCAAAGTCATTTTAGACACGCGAAACAGCTCTGTGTTTGTCCACAAACACATTTCTAGTTTTTTTTTTTTTCTCCTTCAGACTCTTCTCCATAGGGTTTGTACACGTTTTTTGTTCTGCCAATACACTTTGACCTTTTGGTAAATCCGATCGACTTGAAACTTTGCATACACTTAGCACACCACCCACAGATGGTCCTAGAAGAAATTCGTCACGTTTACGACATTCATGGTCACGTGACGTCACGTTAAAGGTGTAATTTTGTCCCATAGGATTTGTACACGTTTTTCTTCAGAATATGAATTTGACACTTCGGTAAATCCGATCGACTTGAGACTTAGGACACACCTCGACCACCATCCCCAGGGGGGCCAGAAGAAAATTTGTCATGATGACGTCATCGTGGGTCATTTGACGTCACATTAAAGGTGCAGTTTATAAGACCCTCTATCTCTGGAAGTACAGGCCCGATTGGGGACAAACTTGATATGCAAGTATCCCGGGATGTGTTATAGACGAAAATTAAGATGACATCACGATGACTTCATCGGGTGTCATGTGACGTCACATTAAAGGCGCAGTTTTTCCTATAGGTTTTGTACACGTTTTTCGTCAGACTATTGAATTTGACACTTTGGTAAATCCAATCGACTCGAGAATTAGTACACACCTCGACCACAATCTCTAGGAGGTCCACAAGGATAATCGTCATGATGACGTCATCGTGGGTCATGTGACGTCACTTTAAAGGTGTAGTTGTTAAGACCCTCTATCTCTGGAAGTAAAGGTCTGATTGGGTCAAACTTGGTATGCAAGTATTCCAGGATGTGTTATAGACGAAAATTAAGATGACGGCATGACGACGTCATCGTGGGCCATGTGACGTCACATTAAAGGTGCAGTTTTCCCAATAGGATTTGAACACGTTTTGTTCAACTAATATATCTTTGACACTTTGGTACATCCGATCGACTTCAGACTTAGCACACACCTCGACCACCATACCCATGGGGGCCAAGGGGAAAATCGTCATGATGACATAATTGTGGGTCATGTGACGTCACATTAAAGGGGCAGATTTTAGGACCCTCTAACTCTGGAAGTACAAGTCTGATTGGGGTCAAACTTGGTATGCAAGTATTCCAGAATGTGTTATAGACGAACATTAAGATGACATCATGATGAAATTCCCAGGTGTCATGTGACGTCACATTAAAGGTGTAGCTTTCCCAATAGGATTTGTACACGTATTTTTCAACCAATTAACTTGGGTAAATCCGATCGGTTTCATACTCGGCACACACATAATAAAGGTCATCTTAGACACCCGAAACAGCTCTGTGTTTGTCCACAAACACATTTCTAGTTATTATTGAAGTAGGATTGTGTAGTATTTGGTAACGTTAAGGTTAAAGCAGCTTATATATTATTTGTAAAAAGCAACAATTGTCGTCTCCATGTTGGGTGCCACAGATTTGTAGGTTTTTACAGATTTGAGTATGAATGATGTTTCAAGTGAAGAAGATTTTTGAGAATTGAGGATAAATGGCGTTTTAAAAAAAAGGGGGGTTTTGGAGAATGCCATTTGAAGAAGAGAAAGATTTTCCAGGATTAGTGTGGTATACATAATAGGTTGGTGGAATAAAACTATTGAACTTGGAATCTTTCAAAGTTAACCCTAACCATCAATATACATTTCAATCATTATAAATGTACACACACCCTATGTATAGAGAGTTAGGGTTAGGAAGTCCATATATTGTACATTGTACATTATATCCACTGCTGGTAGTATTTTTATTGGTGACAGTGTAATGCATGACATACAATACTTTGAATATGACTAGATCTAATGACGTCACACTTTATTTACATGTGTACTTTTCTATGTGCGCCAACGTACCAACTTCACGTCTATTATGGAAACAAAGCCATTATCTTATTGTTCCAGCACTTTTGACGAAAGTGAGAACTGCAGAATTTAGGATGATTGAGGCAATGTATGCTTCAATTTGAACTTATGAAGTACACACATTTGGAGAAGAGAAAGATTTTCCAGGATTAGTGTGGTATACATAATAGGTTGGTGGAATAAAACTATTGAACTTGGAATCTTTCAAAGTTAACCCTAACCATCAATATACATTTCAATCATTATAAATGTACACACACCCTATGTGTATGGAGAATTTGTTAAGATGGAAGCAGTAGGTACCCTTTATTTTGAACACTAATATAAAAAGGGGAACTTAATTTCCGTACATGTATTTGTATTCACGGAAAATTCCACAAATTTATTAAAATTGTATTTAAATGCATTTGTTCTGTTGATTCTAGTTAATACAAACACTTAATATAAGTTGTGGTTATAAACAAAAAATAGACTCTGCAGTAATGTGCACAATGAATAGAACCGACACTCCACTTAAATATGAAATTTTGACAAAGGGTGTCCCAAACAGAATCGTTCAAGTGAAATGCGTCAGTTTGCTCAATAAATATTCATCGTCTGCTATTGATGTTTGTATGAGCTTTAAGATAACTAAATTAAATTTCAAACATCGTTTGTTCTACCCTATTTGCTTTTGTCAATTTAAATATATGTTTGGTGAACTACCAACATTCAAAATCGAGTGTGCCAATTTTGGAGAAAACAATTATCCTAATAATTAGGCAGCACATCAATACTACTATTTTGCACATAGGTGAATGTTCGCACAACACCATAATTAAACTGGAAATTCGATTTTGGGTAGATTTAGTTAATCTCTGGACTGACAAAACAATCAGATGAAATAAAAATTATCTTTAAGCCAAATATTTAGTCTTTCCAAGTGTACAGCTTTTTGAAAGTAATTGTTATAACTTCATGATTAAAAATAATGCATTCCACTGGCAATTTGTTAGGGGGCACACTCTGCATAACAAAACACTGGGAGGCATCTGTATTGTTAAGGTGATAGACCATTTGTGTCATGATAATCAGTATTTGCATTATTTTTAAAAAGATAATTGTAATTAATTGTTTTTAAATGTTTGTTAAACAGGGAATGGGGAAAGGAATTTTGACATTTCACATTTGTTTTTGTGGAAAATTATAACTTGTTGGAGTCTTATCACAATCCAATACATTGTACTGTTGTTTCATATTATTAGCACATTATTTAAATTGGAAAGGGAAATATTTCCATGATTTATGTTGATATTCAATACTTGTGTTCAAATGGTCAATAGTGCACATTACTGAAAAGCTTAACTAAATTGCAGTTAACTTTTAAACATTTTTTTAAAATATTTTTTTAAGGGTTTTTTATATTTTGTTCACACATAAAAGCAGTAAATATAAAGTATCTTGCTTAAAGGCTTAAATGTGTAAGTTAAATTGTTAAAGGATTTAAATGGAACAGATCATTATTATTACTTGTATTGTAGTAACTAAATAAATTGTTAAAGGATTTAAATGGAACAGATCATTATTATGACTTGTATTGTAAATGATACATCAACAATGTCAGGTGAAAAAAAGAAATATAATAGTAATACTCTAACATATTAATTTAAAAATGTGCATGTAATAAACATTGATTTTAATAAATACAAAAAAAATGCAAGATATATTAAATGTGAAATTGATAATAACTTGTATAGCTCAGTATAATAAATGAACATTATAATTCTTTTGAATGGAAAATAACAAGAAATCAACTCGGAATATGTGAAATATATTCATTAAATTTGATTAAGTGAACATAGTGTTTGAAGCAATATATATGACGGAGAGAACCACCCCCTTCCTTTGTGGTGATCATTGTGCTTGCAGAATGTTGCGGTTACTTTTTAGGAGGGGGGGAGGTAATAAATAGTGTAGGAAGTGTATATGGATGGGGGACTAAAGGGATTCGCTCGGTCCTATATCTTGCTGGGTACAAGATCCTTCAAAAGGGGGAAATTAGTGATTAAAATAGACTAATTGACTGCAAAACCCAATTAGGCCTATATGGATATGTCCATCTACTACATGTCCAATCGACACTTGAACACTCCAGGTTGGAGTTGAACATTGAACAATGCCTTCTGGCATGTTTCAATAGTCCACATGTAGCCTTATCGTGTGATTTAAATTGACACCAATCTAAGGAACAAATAAAAATCTAGGAACCGATCGTTAGCTTTAAGAAAGTGAGCCCAGCAATACACGATGCATCAACATTAACCATGCACTCGCAAGTCGCAAGACTCGTGTTTGATGTAGTCTTAACCAAGTGAGGGCGCTGTTTACCTTTAATGGTCAGATACAATAAACCTTTCGCGTGCTGTACGTGTGCTGTATTATGTAAGGACGTTACAACATTTTGTCTATTTATGAAACGCTAAATTTAAATAATTCTCATCATTACATCGCATTTTTAAATCTCAGGGATTATCTGCGAACATAATATACATAACCTCAAAACCCTTTAATAACACTTTTTTTAAATGACATTTATTGAAATATTAAACACCCACATAAAATTCATACAATGGCATCATTACGTCAATTTCCTTTACGGGATGTGATTAATTAAGTTCATACAAACGTTTGACCTTATTTGACTTGTAGTTATCCAAAAATTACACCTTGCAGTATACACCTTTAACCCTATTATGGTTTTACCTTTCAAAACCTTTCAAAATCTGCTTAATGGGCAAAATGGCTATCAATAAGTATGAACCTTTCAAAACGCTCCAGAATTTTTTGCTACTGCACTACTACACCTTTCAAAACCTTTTGAAATTTTTTTTTTGAACACCAGTTTGTTCAGAGAGTTGTTTTACCTTTCAAAACCTTTCATAGGTTCCTTTTGTCAGACAGCTTTCTCACCTTTCAAAACGCTTCAGTCCAGAAAACTTGAAAGGTTTTGAAAGGTCTGACAGCTCTATGGTAACTGCACTATATATAGGAAGGTTAACATGACGTCACATCCCCATAATGACGTTCTCATGACGAAACTTTCGATTTCACATACTTTCAATGTAGTATTGCTCTGTGCCAAGTTTAGAGTCCTTGTGATCAAGGGAAATGAATATATTTTTGTTAGTATAATACAATTTAAAAAAAATATAAATTCATAAAAAAATCAAATGGTGACGTCATTAATACGTCACTTCAGACTTTACGTTCTAATGACTGTTTCGAACATCCTACAAAGTTTTGTGACAATCGGTTCTACCCTTATATGCGTTTAATCAAAACAAAAGTGTGTGACCTAATGAACATGAATTTATTTTGAATTTACCACGTTCCATTAAAGAGATATGACTAAAAATAAAACAATGTAATAATTAATTTAACGTCACCTCATTTTGTATCTATAACACGCCTTCGCCTACCCACGTACCAAGACTGACCTTAATCGGGCTTATGGTTCTCTAGATTTTAGGCCTTGAAACCTTTAATATGACGTCACGTGACCACTGATGACGTCATCGTAATATCTGTCTGCCAGACACGAGTTCACTATAGGGTCTTCACCCGGGTCACGTTTTATGAGAATACGACTTTTGTTTTAGTTAAAAGTGCTTGGAATTGTGCAAACAACGTTTACAAAGTCTATGGGATTGGATTCTAGCGTAGCGGCTAGCCGTAGCTTCCCCATGGAAAATTTGATGACGTCATCTTGTTTCACATGTTGGTGCCTAGTGTCCTCTTATGAGCGTACATGTGCATGCACGTACGATGTCAGTAGTGATACATTCGCTCAGTACATGCACGTACAATCATGCACCAAGGCCAAAACGATTACATTTCAAGGGTGCCGCAGGATATGTTAAAGTTTTGCAAAAAAAACCAGGAAAGTTTGAAAGTACTTTTACATTAACCTTTAGAGCAAAAATCAAGATTATATCTGGCAGGTTTATTGTTTAGGAATTATCAAAGGAAAAAGAGTCTTTTCATTCTAACTTCCGGTCTGTTGACGTCATATTGTTTGCCCACGTCAACTTGTTCCTAGCATGAAGCTGATTATATACACCGGTTATAAAGTAGTTTCAGCAAACTTCGCCACACACATCAACAGATTATTCATTTTAACCATTTTTCAACCTGCCGCTAGAGGGCGCTATAACATATTATGACGTCGCCTGATTTTTTTTAGAAAAGTTTATTCTAGCCAGAAACTAACATCGTTGAAAGTAAGTTCATATCATTTTTCACTTTCAAATTATGAGGCACTTCCGGTTGGACCGGAAGGAAGGGTCACGTGATTTTAGCACACGAGATAAAATGAAGATTCTGGATTATTCTATCTATTGCCACAAAAATCCAGTTTCGGTCTTTTGTGGTTGATTTGTTATTTATTTTTAAAGATTAAATCAATTGCACCTTTAAGATGACGTCACGTGACCCCTGACGACGTAACCATGGCGTATGTCTGCGAAACACGAGTTTACTATAGGGTCTTCACCTGGGTTAAGTTTTATGGAAATACGACTTTGTTTTTCGTTAAAAGTGCTTGGAATTGTGCAAACAACGTTTACAAAGTCTATGGGATTGGATTCTGCGTAGCCGAGAGCCTGTTTACCTACCTGTCGCACACGGCGCCCTTCCCCATAGGCAATTTGATGACGTCATCCTGTTTCGCTTGTTGGCGGCTAGTGTCCTCTTGGGTGAGCGTACATTTGCATGCACGTACGATGTCAGTAGTGATACATTCGCTCAATGCATAGTACACTATCAGTGTATACGTACGTACATACAAGCATGTACACCCCTATTATACGTGTGCCATGCACATATAAGGGGTCAATGCTTTATGCGCCTAGGCCAAAACGATTAAATTTCAAGGGTGCCGCAGGGTATGTCCAAGTTCGTTTTTTGCCAAAAAACACAGGAAAGTTCGAGAACTACTTTTACACTAACCTTTAGAACAAAAATCAAGATTATATCTGTCAGGTTTAATTTTTTAGGAATTTTCAAAGGAACAGAAGTCTTTTCATTCTTCCGGTCTGGTGACGTCATAATTTTTTCTTCCCGTCGACTTGTTCCTAGCATGAAGCTGATTAAATACACCGGTTATAAAGTGATTTCCGCAAATTTCGCCACACACATCAACAGATTATTCATTTTAACCATTTTTCAACTTGCCGCTAGAGGGCGCTATAACATGTTATGGCGTCGCCGGTATTTTTGTTGTTAAATACAATCTAGCCAGACACTAACAGCGTTGAAAGTAAGTTCATATCATTTTTCACTTTTAAATTATAAGGCACTTCCGGTTTAGACCGGAAGGAAGGGTCACGTGATTTCACGCACGGGAGATAAAATCAAGATCTTGGATTATTCTATCTATTGCCACAAAAATTAAGTTTCGGTCTTTTGCGGTTGATTTGTTATTGAATTTCAAAGATTAAATCAATTACACCTTTAATATGACGTCACGTGACCCCTGATGACCTCACCATGACGTATGTCGGCTAGGCACGAGCTTACTATGGGGTCTTCACTTGGGTTAAGTTTTATGGATATACGACTTTGTTCTCTAGTAAAAGTACTTGTGCAAATAAACGTGTACAAAGTCTATGGAGTTTAGGTTACTAAAAGAAAAAAAAACTAGAACTAGAACTACGTCTGTTCGAGGAACAGAACATAGGGCTTTTTCGCATTCGCAATTTTTTAGATTAAATTGTTCAAAAATTGAACTTTTATATCAAAACAATTTAAAATTATTAAAAACGAATTTAAGTTAATTTAAACAGATTAAAATGAATTCAAACTGATTAAAACGATGACGTCACACGTTTGTGAACTATTTGTGAAACTATCCATCACCTAACAATACAAACATATGTGTTATGTTAGCACGTTCCGTTTCTGAGATATGGCTTAAAGGTCTTAAAACGTAATAATTTAAATATAATCGTAATATGATGTAACATTTGTCAACATGCCACTAGAGGGCGCTATAACATTTTATGAAGTCACCGTTGACTTTGTTGCTACTTACAACCTAGCCAGCGCCTAACATCGTTGAAAGTAAGTTCACATCGTTTTCCATTTTTAAATTATAAGGCACTTCCGGTTTGGACCGGAAGGAAGGGTCAGTTTTTTTTGCATGTAATACAAATTATGAAGACCATGGATTAATCTATCAATTCCCTTAAAAATCTAAATCAGATCTCTTACAGTTGATTTTATATTGATTTTCAAAGATTAAATCTATAAATATTTGGTTGCTTGTAATCTGACATTTGATGACGTCATCGTGACGTAATTAACAGAAAGTTCGAGAGCTGTCTTTACTTTGCTATCTGATGCAAAAATCTGGATTATATCTATAGCGGTTGATTTTTAAGCGATTGTTTAAGGTTTAAAGGATTTTTCATTGTAACTTCCGGTTTGGTGACGTCATAAATATTTCTCCTTCCCAATATGGTCTAAGCATGAAGCTTAATATTTACACCGGTTATAAAGTGGTTTCAGCAAAATTCGCCACACACATCAACAGATTATTCATTTTAACCATTTTTCAACCTGCCGCTAGAGGGCGCTATAACATATTATGACGTCGCCTGATTTTTTTTGGAAAAGTTTATTCTAGCCAGACACTAACATCGTTGAAAGTAAGTTCATATCATTTTTCACTTTTAAATTATGAGGCACTTCCGGTTTGGACCGGAAGGAAGGGTCACGTGATTTTACGCACACGAGATAAAATGAAGATTCTGGATTATTCTATCTATTGCCACAAAAATCCAGTTTCGGTCTTTTGTGGTTGATTTGTTATTTATTTTTAAAGATTAAATCAATTCCACCTTTAAGATGACGCCACGTGACCCCTGACGACGTAACCATGACGTATGTCTGCAAGACACGAGTTTACTATAGGGTCTTCACCTGGGTTAAGTTTTATGGAAATACGACTTTGTTTTTCGTTAAAAGTGCTTGGAATTGTGCAAACAACGTTTACAAAGTCTATGGGATTGGATTCTGCGTAGCCGAGAGCCTGTTTACCTACCTGTCGCACACGGCGCCCTTCCCCATAGGCAATTTGATGACGACATCCTGTTTCGCTTGTTGGCGGCTAGTGTCCTCTTGGGTGAGCGTACATTTGCATGCACGTACGATGTCAGTAGTGATACATTCGCTCAATGCATAGTACACTATCAGTGTATACGTACGTACATACAAGCATGTACACCCCTATTATACGTGTGCCATGCACATAAGGGGTCAATGCTTTATGCGCCTAGGCCAAAACGATTAAATTTCAAGGGTGCCGCAGGGTATGTCCAAGTTCGTTGTTTGCCAAAAAACACAGGAAAGTTCGAGAACTACTTTTACACTAACCTTTAGAACAAAAATCAGGATTATATCTGTCAGGTTTAATTTTTTAGGAATTTTCAAAGGAAAAGAAGTCTTTTCATTGTAACTTCCGGTCTGGTGACGTCATAATTTTTTCTTCTCGTCGACTTGTTCCTAGCATGAAGCTGATTAAATACACCGGTTATAAAGTGATTTCCGCAAATTTCGCCACACACATCAACAGATTATTCATTTTAACCATTTTTCAACTTGCCGCTAGAGGGCGCTATAACATGTTATGGCGTCGCCGGTATTTTTGTTGTTAAATACAATCTAGCCAGACACTAACAGCGTTGAAAGTAAGTTCATATCATTTTTCACTTTTAAATTATAAGGCACTTCCGGTTTAGACCGGAAGGAAGGGTCACGTGATTTTACGCACATGAGATAAAATGAAGATCCTGGATTATTCTATCTGTTGCCACAAAAATCAAGTTTCGGTCTTTTGCGGTTGATTTGTTATTGATTTTCAAAGATTAAATCAATTGCACCTAAGATGACGTCACGTGACCCCTGATGACGTCACCATGTCG
This sequence comes from Crossaster papposus, assembly GCA_037893245.1. Classification (NCBI taxonomy): domain Eukaryota; kingdom Metazoa; phylum Echinodermata; class Asteroidea; order Velatida; family Solasteridae; genus Crossaster; species Crossaster papposus. The sequence goes on along the minus strand of JBAIAA010000705.1, from coordinate 123,544 downwards.
TATGTCGGCTAGGCACGAGCTTACTATAGGGTCTTCACTTGGGTTAAGTTTTATGGAAATACGACTTTGTTCTCTGGTAAAAGTACTTGTGCAAAAAAACGTGTACAAAGTCTATGGGGTTTAGGTTACTAAAAGAAAAAAAAAGAAGAAGAAAAAAAAAAAAAGAAAAAAAAAATCAGAACAAAAACAAAGGCTTTTTCGCATTTGCGAAAAAGCCAAAAAAAAAAAAGACTAGAACTACGTCTGTTCGAGGAACAGAACATAGGGCTTTTTCGCATTCGCAATTTTTTAGATTAAATTGTTCAAAAATTGAACTTTTATATCAAAACAATTTAAAATTATTAAAAACGAATTTAAGTTAATTTAAACAGATTAAAATGAATTCAAACTGATTAAAACGATGACGTCACACGTTTGTGAACTATTTGTGAAACTATCCATCACCTAACAATACAAACATATGTGTTATGTTAGCACGTTCCGTTGCTGAGATATGGCTTAAAGGTCTTAAAACGTAATAATTTAAATATAATCGTAATATGATGTAACATTTGTCAACATGCCACTAGAGGGCGCTATAACATTTTATGAAGTCACCGTTGACTTTGTTGCTACTTACAACCTAGCCAGCGCCTAACATCGTTGAAAGTAAGTTCACATCGTTTTCCATTTTTAAATTATAAGGCACTTCCGGTTTGGACCGGAAGGAAGGGTCAGTTTTTTTTGCATGTAATACAAATTATGAAGACCATGGATTAATCTATCAATTCCCTTAAAAATCTAAATCAGATCTCTTACAGTTGATTTTATATTGATTTTCAAAGATTAAATCTATAAATATTTGGTTGCTTGTAATCTGACATTTGATGACGTCATCGTGACGTAATTAACAGAAAGTTCGAGAGCTGTCTTTACTTTGCTATCTGATGAAAAAATCTGGATTATATCTATAGCGGTTGATTTTTAAGCGATTGTTTAAGGTTTAAAGGATTTTTCATTGTAACTTCCGGTTTGGTGACGTCATAAATATTTCTCCTTCCCAATATGGTCTAAGCATGAAGCTTAATATTTACACCGGTTATAAAGTGGTTTCAGCAAAATTCGCCACACACATCAACAGATTATTCATTTTAACCATTTTTCAACCTGCCGCTAGAGGGCGCTATAACATATTATGACGTCGCCTGATTTTTTTTGGAAAAGTTTATTCTAGCCAGACACTAACATCGTTGAAAGTAAGTTCATATCATTTTTCACTTTTAAATTATGAGGCACTTCCGGTTTGGACCGGAAGGAAGGGTCACGTGATTTTACGCACACGAGATAAAATGAAGATTCTGGATTATTCTATCTATTGCCACAAAAATCCAGTTTCGGTCTTTTGTGGTTGATTTGTTATTTATTTTTAAAGATTAAATCAATTCCACCTTTAAGATGACGCCACGTGACCCCTGACGACGTAACCATGACGTATGTCTGCAAGACACGAGTTTACTATAGGGTCTTCACCTGGGTTAAGTTTTATGGAAATACGACTTTGTTTTTCGTTAAAAGTGCTTGGAATTGTGCAAACAACGTTTACAAAGTCTATGGGATTGGATTCTGCGTAGCCGAGAGCCTGTTTACCTACCTGTCGCACACGGCGCCCTTCCCCATAGGCAATTTGATGACGACATCCTGTTTCGCTTGTTGGCGGCTAGTGTCCTCTTGGGTGAGCGTACATTTGCATGCACGTACGATGTCAGTAGTGATACATTCGCTCAATGCATAGTACACTATCAATGTATACGTACGTACATATACAAGCATGTACACCCCTATTATACGTGTGCCATGCACATAAGGGGTCAATGCTTTATGCGCCTAGGCCAAAACGATTAAATTTCAAGGGTGCCGCAGGGTATGTCCAAGTTTGTTTTTTGCCAAAAAAACACAGGAAAGTTCGAGAACTACTTTTACACTAACCTTTAGAGCAAAAATCAAGATTATATCTGTCAGGTTTAATTTTTTAGGAATTTTCAAAGGAAAAGAAGTCTTTTCATTGTAACTTCCGGTCTGGTGACGTCATAACTGTTTCTTCTCGTCTACTTGTTCCTAGCATGAAGCTGATTAAATACACCGGTTATAAAGTGATTTCCGCAAACTTTGCCACACACATCAACAGATTATTCATTTTAACAATATTTCAACTTGCCGCTAGAGGGCGCTATAACATGTTATGGCGTCGCCGATATTTTTTTGTTAAATACAATCTAGCCAGACACTAACATCGTTGAAAGTAAGTTCATATCATTTTTCACTTTTAAATTATAAGGCACTTCCGGTTTGGACCGGAAGGAAGGGTCACGTGATTTCACGCACACGAGATAAAATGAAGATCCTCGATTATTCTATCTGTTGCCACAAAAATCAAGTTTCGGTCTTTTGCGGTTGATTTGTTATTGATTTTTAAAGATTAAATCAATTGCACCTTTAATATGACGTCACGTGACCCCTGATGGTGTCACGATGACGTTTGTCTGCGAGACACGAGTTTACTATAGGGTCTTCACTTGGGTTAAGTTTTGTTTGGATACGACTTTGTTTTCTATTAAAAGTACTTGTGCAAAAAAACGTGTACAAAGTCTATGGGGTTTATGTTACTAAAAGAAAAAAGAAATAAAAAAAAATAAAAATCAGAACAAAAACAAAGGCTTTTTCGCAAAATTGCGAAAACGCCAAAAAAAAAAAATCAGAACAAAAACAAAGGCTTTTTCGCATTTGCGAAAAAGCCAAAAAGAAAAAAAAAATCAGAACAAAAACAAAGGCTTTTTCGCAAAATTGCGAAAAAGCCAAAAATCAGAACAAAAACAAAGGCTTTTTCGCACTTGCGAAAACAAAAAAACAAAAAAAAATCAGAACAAAAACAAAGGCTTTTTCGCATTTGCGAAAAAGCCAAAAAAGAAAAAAAAAAATCAGAACAAAAACAAAGGCTTTTTCGCACTTGCGAAAAAGCCAAAAAAAAGGTTAAACAAAATCAGAACAAAAACAAAGGCTTTTTCCGCAAAATTGCGAAAAAGCCACAAAAAAAAAAGAAAAAAAAATCAGAACAAAAACAAAGGCTTTACAACTAGAAATATGTCTGTTCTATGAACAGAGCATATGGCTTTTTCGTAATTGTTGTCATTGTTCATTACATTTATTATTTTATTGGTTAAATTTCCTTAGCATTCTATTTTTTTTTTAAATTAAAATTGAAAAACATTAATTGGATTAAATCTAGCGGTTTATTATAGGCAATGTTTAAGCGTTTAAAGGTCTTTTCATTGTAACTTCCGGTCTAGTGACGTCATATTTGTTTCTCTTTGCCAACTTGTTTCTAACAAGATGCTGATTATAAATACCAGTTATAAAGCGATTTAAGCAAACTTAGCCATACACATCAACTGATTATTCATTTTAAACATTTTTCAACCTGCCACTAGAGGGCACAATAACAATTCATGACGTCAACGCTAACTTTTTTGTAGAGAGCAGCTAGCCAGAGACTATCATCGTTGGAAGTAAGTTCATATCATTTTCTACTTTCAAAATATAATCGTCAAGTTGTAAGCGGGCTTGGATTTTCGAGACAAGGCCCCTCATTGCCGCCTCGTTAGGGCCTTTTAGTTTGTCAGCGATATCTTTAATAGCCTTCGCCATCTTGGAGATATCGAATGAGAACATGTTCAGTATGTTCACTGGTATCCAGTTGCACATTGAGGACCACGATCTGAATGAATTCCCCGCGACCCTTGCCCGCAATCGTCTCGATTGCGTCCTCCCCTCTCTTCAGATTCACCCGGTCCACCTTGACCAAATCGTGGATGGAATTGATCAGCAGTAGCTCGCCTTTCCCCTTCCTCGCCAGCAGTTTCGACTCGATCGACTCCAGGGTGGTCTGGACCCGGTCGCACGCGGCCTTGTCCCGGGCCATGATCGCTTTGGCTTCGTCGGTCGAGATTTTGGCCGTGACTCCCTGGACGACGACCGCTACGAGCCCGACGGTAACCCCGGCAGCTGCGGCGGACAAGAGAGTTGAAACGCCGAGTGTGAACAGTGCCAAACCAACACCGGTTGCCCCAACCGCCTATATACAACGAAAACAGACAAAATGTCTCATACACTCTCGAAATGTACAAGAGTGATAGGTCACTCTCAAATATAATGAATCTCTTATGAAACCACTCTAAAATGAGTGAAATTAAATTGTTCAGAGCGCAAGAAACTTTAAAAGATTACCGCCGCTGCTTGAGCTTGTCTCTGGCGTCGAGTTATATACCCGACGAGCTCTCCGAGTAACTCCACCGTCTTGGCCCGGCGACGAACGTACTCCGTTGCCGCCTCCTCGAACTTCCCTAACTCCTTTTTCAGTTCGTTATTTTTTTGACTGAAGGAAACAAAGAACATGGGTCGACTCGAGTATAAGGATTATCGCACACGGTGAGCATCCCAGACCAATGACCTTGAATCACAAAAATGGAATCAAAACTAATGAATCGAATCGAGAGTTCTTGGTATCATTTCCCTTCCAACAAGATTTCCTAGCCATTCATTATAGGTGGTCAAAAAAACGTAACCCCATACTTCCAATATCCAGGGACCTAAAACCATTGATATAATTATGTGTCATACTGCATATAATATTGGTAATAATTTTCAATAGCTTTTCAAATAACAAAGCCAGATTGTGTGATTGTAGTCGAACGATTTCTATCGATTGACATAATAGTACTTCCATCTGTTCCAAGCACGAGATGTAGAACAGAGAGCTATACTCTTAGGAGTTCTACTCTTAGCTATTCTTAATCTTACTCTTAGCTATAGTTTTTATGTTCTGCCTGTCTTTGGGACTTCTTACCCACTAGCTGTTTCCCTCCATCTTATAAATTTGCCTCTTCCCTAACCCCCTAGGCTTTACTTTTGGCTAAAGAACTGCGTACTACAGAATACTACTTAGTATTTTGTAGCACTGGGTCTTTCTGTGACTGATGATGGGTGTGTACTGACAGAGTACAGATACTGGCAACTACAAAATACTAATAGTCGTACATGTAATACAGGTCAGTTACTGGATTCTACCAAATACTAATTTATTTCAAGGCTGGACTACTGCATTTGTTTCTTTACCAGGTAAGTTTTTCCTTTAAACCCAGCCACCTCAGTACATGTACTACATATTACTACATGTATGTATACTATTTGGGGTGAAGCACTATTTGGTACTTCCCTCCAAACAGTGTACATAGCAATATGTAGTACATGTACATGTGCATATTACTACGTACACTATTGGAGGTGAAGTACCAAATACTAAAAATTACTAAAAAGTAGTTGAGAGTAGTTCTGCATACTACTTTTTACTACAAGTAGTATTTAGTAGCATTAGGTATAAGGTTAGGGTTAAGAGGAATACCAATCCTTGTTTCAGTTTTCCTGATCGCCGTTTTACTTTCTCTGTAGCCCTTTCCCTGGTGTGGCATTTTGGGATGGCCTTGGTTTGAGAATCAATTAGGGGAACAATTTAGAGGGATGACGAGGTCAATTTACACGAACTCTCTAAATGTAAAAGAGTGAAGAGCTCATGGCTCTAAAAAGAGTGTATCTTATAAAAAACAAACATCCTAAAAAGAGTAAAATGAGGTTGTTCACAGTGAAAACCACTCCAAACATTGAACTTTCATTCTTTCGAGGAGCATACAACAAGACAATTTCAAACAAAGCGCCGTATGTCTTTGATAATGGCTCCTCAAAAAAAGTGTGTGTTTTTAAGTTCTGTTAGTTCGTTCAGTCTGAAAACGCTATTGATCTCTTTTCCAGCCAGTAAGCAGTTTGCAGCAGTTTTAATCTTATTCATTTTGGAGCTGTTCACTCTTTTACGTTTAGAGTGAACGACTTTTCATTTGCACGAACCTTTCTCCTCTTCAAAAAATCGTTGCGCTCGTGGGATGTCTTCCTCGACCAGCCTCAGGCCGTTGACGGGGAACTCTGTGCCAAGGAGCCGCTTGAGTTCCCCGCTGTTGCACATCTTGAGGAGTTCCTCCAGTCCCGTCTGGCTGCCGGCCCGCAGCGTGAGCTCCACACAGCCCTTGCGGACGTGCAAGAAGTTGCAGTCGCATCTCTGCTGAAGTTCCCGCATCGCGACCGACGAATTATCTCCTTTTTCGTCGATCATGCTGACCATCTGAGCAAGTAACTCGGGCGGCCCGTCCAACTTGATACGCACCTCTGTATAATAAAACACAGTCGATCATTTAACAAAATGTTAACAGTACCATTTAAAACCTTCAATCTATTTCTTGTTTAATACTCTCTGTTTAAAGAGATCGTATACTTTGATAATTGGAACCCACTGTTTGTTTCAATCCTATATAGTTATAGATATATACAGTAAAACTATTAACCTGTAAACATTTTATTTCAAAAGGTGGTAGCGATTTTGAGATATTGCCGAAAATCTGGAGCGGTTATGTCCACGCAGGAAGAATAATCTGCATTGGAATACATAATCTGAGAAACGTCACTGCAGTAACGCTTCTCAGATTCTAATTTTCGGGGATAAAAAGTAATTCCTTTTTCCTTAACCGCAGTACTTCGAAGTGAACAGTTTCTAAAAATGCATTATACTATCCAAAGCTGCTGTACTTACCAAGTAAGTTTATATTGCCATTAATTTTTGGAGTAATTACCAAACGTATACGATCTCTCTAACATTTAGGAATTGGACACGTGCGTTTAGCTTCTAAATAAACAAATTCGTCCAGAACAGCAGATGCAAACGTTGTACATTGTGCACTATATTTTTTTTTTAATTAAATTTTAAATAATAATTTATTGTATGAATTTACTGTACCTGGTCCATAGTTAATTGTATTCCCGGAACTTGTTCCGAAGGTAATCAGACCGTTGAAATTTCCAATGTGAATATGATTCACGATTTTTGGAGCGTGCGGCGGGCATTTCTTCTCACCTACAGAATAATACAACTTTTCAAGTACAACTCATTACAATAACTAAAAAAGACCCTGAGTTAACGCATACCCGTGTTAACGCATACCCCTGTTAACTCGCACCTGTGTTAACGCGTTAGCCGTGTTAACGCGTTAGCCGTGTTAACGCGTTAGCCGTGTTAACGCGTTAGCCGTGTTAACGCGTTAGCCGTGTTAACGCGTTAGCCGTGTTAACGCGTTAGCCGTGTTAACGCGTTAGCCGTGTTAACGCGTTAGCCGTGTTAACGCATACCCCTGTTAACTCGCACCCGTGTTAACTTGTTAGCCGTGTTAACTCGTTAGCCGTGTTAACTCGTTATCCGTGTTAACGCGTTAGCCGTGTTAACGCGTTAGCCGTGTTAACGCGTTAGCCGTGTTAACCGTGTTAACGCGTTAGCCGTGTTAACGCGTTAGCTGTGTTAACGCGTTAGCCGTGTTAACGCGTTAGCCGTGTTAACGCATACCCCTGTTAAATCGCACCCGTGTTAACTTGTTAGCCGTGTTAACTCGTTAGCCGTGTTAACTCGTTATCCGTGTTAACGCGTTAGCCGTGTTAACGCGTTAGCCGTGTTAACGCGTTAGCCGTGTTAACGCGTTAGCCGTGTTAACGCGTTAGCCGTGTTAACGTGAACCCGTGTTAACGCGAACCCGTGTTAACGCGTACCCGTGTTAACGCGTACCCGTGTTAACGCGTACCCGTGCTATCGTGTACCCGTGCTAACGCGTACCCGTGCTAACGCGTACCCGTGTTAACGCGTACCCGTGCTAACGTGTTAATGCGTACTCGTGTTAATGCGTACTCGTGTTAACACGTACCCATGTTAACAACGCGTACCGGGGTGGGGGGGAGGGAAGGGGGGTCCGACGGTCCCATATCTAACTGGGTACAATCTATAGGCCTACTATTTTGTACTTGGCGGTAAATTTCGTTTGAAAATGCAATAAGGACCGACGACATAGATTTTCCAGGCTATTTTAAAACATTTTCCATTTAGATTTACCAACACTAACATTGAATTTTGTCATTCAACAATTGCATACGCTTTTAGCAAAACCAATGTAGTCATTCAATGTCAAAGATGGGCTCAAAAATATTCATCAAATTGCAGATCAAATTCATCCAAAAATCAAATTCGTCTTATATCAATCAATTTAAAAAGTAAATTAGTCTGGTGTGCGCTAGTCTGGCGTGTGCGTGGTATGTATTCATACCAATAAATATGTTTGTATCAAACAATTTGCAAAAAATCAGTACAGACTATACAGGGTATAATGATCGTAATTCACAGTCACTTATGGTTTGTTTTTCTACATCGTTAAGGGTAAAACACACCATTGGGAATTACTTGAATTATCAACAATGGGTGTATTTGAGGGACATTAAAGTGGCAATTGCTATGCGACGCCTTCCTTGCCTGACTAGACAGTATCCATGACAACAGTAAACAACAATGAGCCTCACAATCATACAGCTATAGTGCCTTCATCAACAATTTAAATAAGTATTCTGCAGTTAGCTAATTATACATGAATTGAGAACACAACAAATATATGATCAATACTACAATTTTCTTGGCTTTCATTATTTCGCAATTAACCCTCAGAGGCACCGCCCCCAAAACGTTACACGAATTGCACTACAGAGCTTACTCGAGAGACAATGGAGCTGTGTTTGGGGGTCACAATTGTATAGTCTAATGGTATGAGCATATCAATAGGCCTTCCCTGGACACGCACACTACATATTAAAGCATTCTGGCATATCAACACATGCATCTTGATAAAGACCTTCAATCGTGGACGGGGCATTGTCCGACCGTCTTCCCTCTTTTGTTTATACTCTAACGTTTTCGGATGATCGCCATAGGATTTGTACACGAGAAAAGATCGTGGACGTTTTGTCAATCGTGGACCCATTGTTTGACTCCCAATTCTTTTGTCCGACGACCACGATTGCCGGTCAATACAAACGCACACGGTGCTTACCCGGAAGGCATATGTGTAATATTTATAGAACTGGGTTCACAGGGCTGGAAGGAAGGGTGAACGAACTCTGTTTCAAACATGCTTTTATAGCCTATATGGGTGAAGTACAAGGATAGTTAGAACACAAATTCAACGGAATTGGCCCAAAGATGTCGCAGTTATAAAAAAGAAGAAGATTAGTCTGAGGGCTAAATTGAAGGGTAAACGAACTCTGTGTCAAACATGCTTTTACAGCCAATACGGAGAGGGACAAGGATATTTACCCAAAACAAATTCAGCGGGATTGGCCCAATTTTTGTATAGTTATACACAAAAGTATCAAAACTTGCCTTACGATTGAGATCCTTGGTTTGACGGAGGGTACACATGTTTTCAAAGGTAAAGTTCCCGACAATTTCTACTTCTTAACACCGTTCCTGATAAATATAATCTTTCAGGTTAAATATATCCTGAAGTAGAGACAAATTTAATTCATAAAGTTACATATACATGTACAAATACACTTGATCGATAACTACTCAAATTTAAATGTCACATGAATGGAAAATGCACAACGGTGTTTTTGTTTATCGAACACCACATACCCATTAAGACTATCTCGTAAAGCAGCTAATTTATACAAACATGCCACATAATCACGTTATTATATAACATTCATTACAATACATTTGTCAACCTAAATCACAACGTTATTATATAACATTAATTACAATACATTTGTCAATCTAAATCCAACAGACGTAACTATCCTAACCCGAAAAGCTATTGTTCACGACACTCTGATCTGACCATTTTTGAACGGTTGAAAATGCTAGAATTAAAAGTTCTACAATAAAATTGCTTTAACAAACATCTACTATTAACGATGAACATTATTTAGTTGAAAATGCGTTGTGTAGCTTAACCCGGTTTTCCCTTCAACTTTGTTCTATGATTAAAATAACCTATAAGAAAATTGGTCGAAAAAACAACAAACGTTATTAAACGATAGTTGGATTCGAACCACAGACCTTTCAATTCTTAACTCTTCTCTCTACCAACTATGCTATTGACGAGTTGGTTGAGAAACCGTTCTTTATAATTCGCTATAGTTCTTTAATGTATATAGTTGCCATTGCTCTTTCTCATTGCTGTACATTTACGCACCACCCAGCTCCTAAAATAAATATTGTGAACCGCTATACACCGGTTAGCATTTAGTGACTTCCTTTAACATAGTGTGACAAACCCTTCCAGGTCGATAGAGAACAAAGAGGAATCATCTCGTTGTTATAAACACCTCAACAAAAGTAAGTCCCCCTCTCAACAGTTCGTCATAACATCGTCAGGTAAAACATTTTACCAATCAAACTTAGTTAAAAATAATCCTATGACTGTTTCCTAAATGTTGTTTGAAAATAAAAGATTTCCATAACTTCATGGCTGAATGAGCTCAAATTAATGGGAAAAAATTCCCTTCTCAAAAGTCACAACAGTTTATTAAAAGCTTCTTACTAATGGAAAAAAAACACCTGTGGTTGAATGCAGTTACAAATTAGGTGTACGTTACTCTAATCTGTAATCAATTCAGGATCATTCAACCATGCAAATCCCTTTCTTGGCTCAGAGCTCAGCACAGTGAGATATTAGGTGATCAGTCCCATTCCTTGTCCCAATACACATTGCAGTTGACAAGCATAGGCCTACTGATTTTTGTCGTGTTCTTAAATTAAGCATTATGCCTAGACTGTCTGATCAAGACAGGGCCATTGCCATTGGTCTTTTACAGACTAGTAATACCCCTGTGAAGCAGGTGGCTAGAACAATGGGTGTTTGCCCGAAAGCCATAAGAGATCTACGCCAGAAGTTCCAGCAAACTGGTCAGGTAAAAGATCTACCCCGTAGTGGTCGACCAAAGATCACAACTGTCAGAGAAGATCGACTCCTCGTCAACCGAGTTCTGTGACGAAGGACATATTCAGGTGAGATCTTACATTATGCTCATAAATTTAATTAAAATGTTAACCAAGTGTCAAACTGCGCATGGCATGACATCGATGTCATAAAGCAAACATGTTAATTTTTCTGATCAAATTTGCCTTCACAATATTCACAATGTTTTTTTTTTTTTTTGTTTTTTTTCAGCAAAGGACATCCAGACTGGTCTTCGACCACCCAACCGCCAGAGAGTTTCGACGCAGACGATTACAAGGCGCCTGCACAATGATAGACTTCGTGCCCAACGTCTAATGAAGAAGGCCACCCTGGAACTACGACACAGACAAGCGCGTATGTTATGAGCCACAGCTCATGTTCGATGGACCCGACAGCAGTGGAGCAATGTGTTGTTCACAGATGAGATGAGAAGTTGTCTGTGTCACATTGATGGCCGGAGACGTGTGTGGCGTCGAGTTGAAGAGCACCCTACAGCCTATGGTGGCGGTAGTGTAATGGTGTGGGGTGGTATTAGCCTTACCAGGGAAAACACCACTTGTCATCAACAGGCTTGGTGGATACACTGATCTGAAGATTTGATCAACTTTTGTGACTTTTGAGAAGAGCAGTTTTTGTCATTAATTTGAGCTCATTCAGCCATGAAGTTATGGACATCTTTTATTTTCAAACAACATTTAGGAAACAGTCATAGGATTATTTTTGATTAAGTTTGATTGGTAAAATGTTTTACCTGACGATGTTATGACGAACTGTTGAGAGGGGGACTTACTTTTGTTGAGGTGTTTATTGTCAAAGTGCCGCACATGCATTTAGCCCGTCTATGGACTTTCCATGTGTAATATCGAAAGGTTGGCGCATAATGCCTGTTGCTATGAGGCGCCTGCTTGCCTGGCTACAAGCAACCGCGTATCCATGATAACAGTAAACAACAATAATGATCCTTACAATCATACAGCTATATTGCCTATATTAACAATTAAAATACTTCTGCCGTTAGCTAATTATACACGAATTGGCTTAAATCACACAAAATACATGACCGATACTAACATTACCTTACCTTTTTTATTATTTCGCGATTAATACACACGTTTTGAAAGTTAAAGTTCCCGATATTTTCTACTTCTCAACACCGTTCCTGGTAAATATATTATTTCAGGTTAAATATAACCTGTAGTATATATAGAGACAAATTTAATTCATGAAATTACATATACATGTACATACACACTTGATCGATAACTACTCAAATTTAAATGTTAAATGATTGAATGAAAAATGCACAACGGTGTTTTAGTTTATCGAACACCACATACCCGTTAAGACTGTCTCGTAGTAGTAGGGAATGTGCCGTATGTAGACCAAATCTTAAAAAACTCAATTTTGTCAAATCTTAAAAACTCAATTTAGTCTAACAAAAAAAACTCACTCTTTTAAAAAAACAAAAAGAGATTTTGTTTATCTTGGTTTACTCTCAAAAAAAATTAAATAAAAAAATTATTATAATACTTATATATAAATCATGATGACGAAACCAACACCAATAGGATATGGGCGTTGGTCTAAATCAACCTTGCAACAATATGTGGAGCGAAATAATATCACGATCTCAGGGCGGAGCCTACGTCGGAACTATATCGACGCTATTAGAATAGAAGAGAATAAATATAAAAACTTGAATCGCAAGAAACTAGATGATCTCAAACAAATCGTAGACGACGAAGAGTTACAATTTACGCCAACTGGTAAACTAGGTCGATTTTTATGAAAGGATTTAATTAAATTTAATAAAAACCCCGATAGTTTCAGAGAGGCAGATTTTCAAGTACATAGAGCTTTTAGTAACAGTTATAGAAACTGGGAGCTGACGCCTAGGTTGTTTAACAACGACGTAGAGCAATTCTTTAATACACACGTGAAGCAGATTGAAAAACATGTTATGTCGGAGCTAAAAGATCTATCTTCCATAAAAGTTCAATTAGGATTTAAAGCGAAATACGATAAAACAAATCAAGACGGCTTAGTAGAAACCAGCGCTTTTACCTTTTTTAGTAAAAAGCTAGTTGTTTTAAACGAGAGTCAGATAAAACAAACGGTAAAAGATCAAATCTTTAAAATAAAAGAAAAACACGCCAAAAATACCACTCAAGGATCGGGTTGGAACCTCGTTAAAATACTCGCGTTTTATATTAACATAGATCGTTATAGACCTATGAGCGGCAGTTCTTATATAAAATTACCGCAGTTTTTAGTAAACAAAAAGGCTTTTATTAACGTCAGAAACAAAGACAACGAATGTTTACGGTGGTGTTTGAGAGCCGCTCTAGGCAAGTATACCGACAAAATAAAACAACGAGTAAAAGACAAACCTGATTTTAAAATCCACGAAGACAGGCCGTCAATTTACGATAAAAACGATGGATTAAATTTTAAAGACGTAGATTTCCCCGTTCGAATCAATCAAATAGAAAATATAGAGAGACAAAACAATCTTAGTATAAATGTTTTTGCGTACGAAGAGGCTAAAGAAGTACGACCGTTATATTTATCTAAAAACGCCAACGACCCCGCAGTCATAAATCTGTTGTTGTTTTCTTCAGACGACACAAATCACTATTGTTGGATAAAACATATATCTAGAATATTTTTTAACCAAACGAAACACCAGCATAAAACATACGTCTGTTTCAGATGTTTGGCACACTACAACACACGAGACAAGTTGGACAGGCATACACAAGATTGCGAGGGGACAGATAAGCCACCATCTAAGGTCGTCTTTCCAAAAGGTTTTAACGACGACCCTCCGATATTAAAATTTAAAAATCACAAGTTTGCACAAGACGCACCATTTGTCATTTACGCCGATTTTGAATCGGTATTAAACAAATTAAAACCTGAAGAGGCAAACACGCAAGGGACTCAAGTTCACAAAGCTTGCGGTTATTCGTTGATCGCTTTAAGGTGTGACGGTAAAGTTAAATTTCAAGAGACCTACAGAGGAACAGATGCCGTGACCAAGTTCTTAGACTCGACGTTGTATTTAAGAGACAAAGTAAACGAAGTTTTTAAAAAACCCAAACCCATAGACTTTACCACAAGTAACAACATCGAGCACCAAAACGCAGACACGTGTTGGATTTGCGAGAAGTCAATATACCCCAACTACTCTTCAAACTGTCAGTGCCCTATACCGAAAGAACCTCACACTGACAAAGAACAAGACGAATATTGTTACGTAAACAAAAAAGGATATAAGGAAAACAAATGTCTAAAGTGTAAAAAACGTATCAACAAATTTAGAAAGGTTAGAGATCACTGCCACATCACGGGTAAATACAGAGGAGCCGTGCACGCTTTTTGTAATCTAAAACTGCAGGTGGTACCCCATAAAACCACAATACCCATCATCTTTCACAATTTACAAAATTATGACGCGCATTTAATCATGCAAGGTTTGTCTAAGATTGAAGAAGATATCGATTTTATTCCCAGCAACTCGGAAAAATACATTTCGTTTTCGATTGGTCAACTGAGATTTATAGACTCGTTTAATTTTATGGCAGCGTCGTTGGATAGACTAGTCAACTCATGTCCCAAAGAGGCGTCTACTCTCCTCAGAAAACGCTATAAAGATCAACATCCTAAGAGTGTCGACCTACTCTTACACAAAGGTGTTTACCCGTACGAGTATATGGACTCGTTTGATAAGTTTGAAGAGACGAGCTTACCAAGCATCGACAACTTTTATAGCAGCCTCAAAGACTCTAATATATCGCAAGAAGATTCTAAGGCTCAACAAGTGTGGAACGAATTTAACATCAAAAACTTAGGCGAATATCACGATTTATACGTGACCACCGACGTATTACTTTTAGCAGGTGTGTTTGAAAATTTTAGAAAAATGTGTAAAGAGAACTACAAGTTAGATCCCGCTAACTATTATACCTCTCCTGGGTTATCGTGGGACGCGCTATTAAAACACTCGGGAGTTGAGCTCGAGTTATTGACCGATGTGGACAAACATCTGTTTTTTGAAAAAGCAAAAAGAGGAGGACTCTCGAGCGTGGGTAGTTCTAGGTACCACAAAGCAAACAATAAATATCTACCCGATTTTAATCCAGACGAGCCATCGACTTACATCATGTATCTTGACGCCAACAATTTGTACGGTTGGGCCATGAGTCAATATTTGCCCTACGCCGATTTTGAATGGGTAAAACCCAAAAAATTCACGACAGAAAGCATTATGTCAATCTCAGAAACGTCTGATATAGGGTGTCTGTTGGAGGTAGACTTAGATTACCCCAACGCTTTGCACGATTGGCACAATGATTTTCCGCTAGCACCCGAAAATATCAAAGTACCCAAAGAGTGGTTATCTGAGTATCAACTAGGTTTAACCGCAGTCGAGAACAACGAATCTAAATTAATAGCCACTCTATACAACAGACGTAAATATGTCTTGCACTATAGATCGTTACAACAGTATCTAAATATTGGTATGCAACTCAAACAAGTACATCGCGTATTAAAATTTAAGCAAGCGCCTTGGATGAAAGATTACATAGACAAAAACACTCGACTAAGAGCTAAAGCAACGTCCGACTTTGAAAAGGACTTTTTTAAACTCATGAACAACAGCGTTTTTGGAAAGACGATGGAAAACGTGAGAAATAGAACGGACGCATTTTTGCTCAGAGACGACCAAGTTTCCAAATATCAAGCGTTGGTGCGTAAACCAAGCTATAAACACACGACGGTTTTTACCGATTGCAATCTATCGTTTATCGAGATGTATAAGACCAAGACGTTATTAAACAAACCTATTTATGCGGGGGTGAGTATTTTAGACCTCTCAAAAACTATCATGTACGACTTTTATTATAACCACCTCAAAGAGACCTATAGAGACCGAGTAGGGTTACTTTATACCGATACGGACAGTCTACTTTTGAGCGTTGAGACGGACGACGCTTACGAAGATATACAAAAAGACTCGGAGTCATACGACCTGTCAAACTACCCCACCGATCACCCCTTGTACGACTCTAAAAACAAAAAGGTCATCGGTAAATTTAAAGACGAGTTTGGTGGAAAACCAGTCAGCGAATGTGTTTGCTTAAGACCAAAGATGTACTCGATTTTAACCTCTGACTCTAACCTTAAAAAAGCGAAAGGGGTCACCAAAGCAGTCACCGACAAACAATTAAGTCACGAGCGTTATCTCGACTGTCTCAAAAAAAAAGAATCTCAGCTAGACACGATGACGTACATCAGATCAAAAATTCACATTTTGCACACCATTGAGCAAAACAAACTGTCGTTGAGTCCTCTGGACACAAAGCGGTATATACTCCCGAACGGTTCGTCTACTCTAGCTTTTGGTCACTATAAACTAGGAGGTAACTCGGTGTCTGGAGGCACAACCTGGAGCTCTTGACTAACGAAACTTCGATTGGGACCTTTTTTGAGATAATAAAGAGTGGGCTGGTTGTCTACTTTGATCGCGCGATCCAACCCAAAAACCTCGAGACTCCAAATAGGATCGGTCGCTCGCCTGCGTTCTCCTTCCTCTAACTCACCAGGTGCGTAAAGATATCTAAAAATATCACCTCTTCTCACCAACTCTTTTTCTACACCTGGAGAAGAACTCATTTGGCGAACTTGCGTTTCTCGCATGGCAAGCTTAGGAGTTAGTGGCTCGTAATCTTCTGTCGTTATCAATCTGGTGGTTTCATCGTTTAACGCCTTAATCACGTCGGGCAATCGTTTAACCCAGAGTCGCGATCTCTCCGTCGGATTAACAATCTCTGCAGCGTATTGATGGCCGAACAATCTCTCTGCCAAAGTCCTGTTAAATCTTTCTACCACTGCCTGCGCTCTGTGGTTACCCGGTTGACCCACTTGTATCGCGACTTTTTTCTTCTCCAGTTGCTTTTTAAAAGCACCGTGAAATTCTTTACCAGCGTCTACTTTTAACAGCTTGGGCCAAGTCAAAGGCGACCTAGCGTAAACTCGAGCTAAAGCGTCGGCCACTTGGGTACTCGTCTTGTTGGTCAAAGGTTCGGCCTCTTTAAAACGCGTGGCTACGTCTACGACCGTCATCGCGTACTTGTATTCTTTTTTACCGACTTTATCGTAAGGTAAAAATAACAAGTCTATCTGGTGCATTTCGTTGGGAACAGCCATGGACTTGTTCAAACTCGTAGGCCGGGGTATATACGTAGGAGGTGGTAAATAAATTTGCCACAACGCTTGTTTTTTTAACCAATTTCTAGTTTCTTTTTTGGACGCGCCCGTTTTTTTAGCTAATTTTACAACCGCGCCTTCACCCTTCCAATAACCGGCGGGGCTGTAATACACTTTTTTAAACTTTGTTTCCATTTTATTTAACTACACAAACTTATAAACTAAAAAACCTACCAACGCAGTTCCTCCCAAAACAAACGCCAACTCGCCGGTCTTTTGATCTTCGCTAGGTGCGTAAAAATCAGCTAGAGTGGGCTCGTGCTGCAGGCCCACGGGTATTTGTGCGTTTGAGCGAGTAACTGAGTTGTATTCCCTAAGAGCCTCGTCTATACTTTCAAAAGTCCTTTGGGCCTTCGCTTGTTTTTTGAGTCGATCGTTTAGCCAATCGAGATACTTTGTCCTCGCTCTTTCCCAATTGTTTTTCGCCGTTGCCAGTTTTTCTAAAGCCAAGTCGTGTCTCTTACGCTCTTCGTCTTGGTGTTGTTGTTTCATGCTTGAAAATAAAAAGTTGGATCCTGTGAAAGCTAAAGCGTTAACTATTGCACCTCCGATCATCATAGCGATGCTAGCCATATTTTAAAATAAGTAATATAAAAAATACCTATAAAAATGATTAGCGACATAAACAACACGGTCGTAGAAAATATAGCGAGACTGATCGAACAAGACGTTTATTCCAAAGCTAAAAAAGTGCAAGCTGCTAGTGCTAAAGTGCAAGCTGCTAGTGCTAACAAGCTGGACTTAGATTTTAAGAGCCTAGAAATAGTAGTGAACGCGGTCAACCGCAGTTCTTTTACAGCTACTTTTCCAGATTTACTCACCGATTATAAGTTACCCGTCGTTAAAACAGACGAGGTAATAAACAGATGGGAAACACAACCGTTGCTGTTTTATCAAAATCAACTTAATTTTGCCATCTGGTGTAGTACCACCGGAGTGGGTTTGGGGTGGGATCTTATTAATTCGATCGATCCTCTGACGCGCGCCGTATACAGATTTCACGTTTATTTTACCGTTAGAAAAGTATTAGAGTTTCTCAAATGTCCCACTCCAAACGATACTATATTTAATGCCGTAAACAACAACATAGATCGAGGGTCTTATATAGACGCGTGTAGATTTTACTCCGCAAATCCTAACAACACTTGGATACAGACGATAGATCATTATTCTGGCGGATTGGGTCAGGCTTATGCTTGGGGTAAACCTTTGGGAGATTACGATACCACTGACTTGGGTATTGGTTACGGTAAATACGCGGGAGGAACTAAAATGGGGTTTGGCCCCTCAGATCCTCCTGGAGGATCTGGACGTTATAGCTCTCAAACGGTGACTAATCTAACGCAAGACAACGCCGTTGGCTCGGCGTGGACACGTTTTATAATCCGCGAGTCCTTTTTGACGGATGTTGCTATAGAAAAAATTAACGAATCTGTCAGGGCGTATGTTTACGCGCTGCTGGGGGCCCAAGCGCAAACAAAAACTAGTATCATGACGCCTGGTACGGGGTTCGACGCTCAAGCCCAGTTTGTTAATATCGTAGAAGACTTGATATCGTCTCCGACCGATCTGGAAGAATCTATAACCCAATTTCAAGATTCGCTGCAATACGCCAGGAGTTCGTTAAACTTTGTGTTGGCAAAAGGATTATATCTCGTGCCTTCGAACATGCAATTGAGGGTCGGAACCCACGAAGGATATAACAACAATATACAGATTGCGACCGCTGAGTTGGTGTTGGGATTAAACTCGAAGATAAACTCAAACATACCACCAACGCCTCTGCTAGACCAACCACCAGCAGCACCAGCACCACCACCCGCGGTCGTTGGCCCACCCACGCCAACTCTCGCAGTCGTTGACCCACCACCCTCCCCTACTCCAGCGCCAACTCTAGCAGTCGTTGACCCACCACCACCACCCACGATCGAGTCTGAAGAAAACGTTCAGAGAGATCCTCACGAATGTGAAAAAACTTCGCTGATTGTCGGTACTTTAGCCATAGCAGGTATCTCATACCTGCTTTTAGACTTGTGGTAAAAAAAAAAAAAGCCTTCTGTTAGCTCCAGAAGGCTTTTTTTTTTTTTAACCAAGGCGCTTTTGTACATAAACAAAAATTAAAGTTCCGACTCCCACTATAAAGGCCCACACGTGTTCTCCCAACCATCCGGCGGTTTTGCTCAATACGTTAAATATCCAACTCGCTATACCACCTAAAATTCCGGGCAAGGCGCTGAGCAGTTTGGAGCCTAGTTTAGCGAGCACGTTTGACAAGTGTTTTAGTTGCGACTGTATCCATTCTTTTACGTTGGTGGCGTTAGACGGTGGTGCAGGCGGTGCAGGCACAGGCGCGAGCGCCGGCGCACCGACAGATAAAACGCTCTTTACTATCAAACCGATAGCCAAACTAAACGCCGTCAAAATGCTCGCGATGGTCACGCCTTGTTCTCTAAACAACGTTCTAATTTTTTCTTCCAAGGTCGTGTCGATTTCTAACATCCGCATAATCGTTTCTTTGATTCTGCTCATCTGACTTCTGAGTTTTCTTTCGATGACAGACTCGACTTCTAAACAAGCCGATCTTGTCAACTTTATTTTTTCTAATCTCTCGCTCAGGTCTTTTCTGTCACCGTCGCTCGTTGACTCGGCGATTTCTGCTTTGATCTGAGTTATCTCATCGTCGAGTTGTCTGCGACGCGCTGAATTTAGTTCGTAGTTGCCTCTCATCGTTTTAAGAGCTTTGTTTAAACCCAAGATCTCTCTGATGGATAAGCCTGTTTCTCGTTCAAGATCTTTGTCATCTCTGGGAGATAAGCCCGTTTCTCGTTCAAGAGCGCCGGTGGGTGTGATAAAACTGGTTTCTTGTTCTTGGACGAAAGTTTCGGCAATTTCGCTTACGGCGTCGGCCTCTTCCGAAAGATCTTGCCCCGAGGTAGAATCCGTATTCTTTTGGAGTCGTCGTTGTTGTTCTTTAGTAAATGGATTTACTTTATAATCTTTAAAACCTAATTGGTTTCTAATAAAATTTCTACCGCTGATGTTTAATGCGTTAGCATTTTTTTCGATGCCACTTAATTTTAAAAATTCATCGGGTTTACCTTTGAGCGATAATTTTACTTCTTTTTTTTCGTCGGTTATAAAATATAACGTGTCATCTTTTATCTCAAATCTTTCCCGTTGCGGAATTATATCACTTCGTCCTAGAGCTTCATAGAAACTGTTGACTTTGTTATTAATAACCAAACGACTCACTAGTTCAAAAGCCTCCGCCTGGGTTTGAGCTTTAACTGGAACTGGAACAACGTTTGGATCTAACGCCGTTGTGTTGTCGCGAGAGACATCGTTGTAGTCCCCTTCTTGATCGTTTTTTTCCTCGTAGTGGTCTACGTCTTCAAACTCTCCACCTTCAGCCATTTATATAAATAAACTAAAGTTTTAAGTTGAGTTTAAAATATTTGGTGGAAGTATATTTTGCGCTACCAGCCATGTTTTTACGTACATCGATCCGCTTATCGTAGCCGTTAGTTTCGCTACATCTTCTACGCTCAACTTGTCGAGATCGGCCGGTTTGATCCTCAACAGTTTTTTACTTAACATGGTAAATCCCACGCTTAACATAGATATGATAGCGGCGTGATAAAGATTGTTGACGATGCTATTAGTATCCATTTATATACTATATATATTTTATTTTTTTATTCCATTTCTACCCACGAAGGTGGTTGAGCCTTTGGACTCTTGACTGTTGGTGGGGTTGGTTGTGGTGGTGCTAAAGCAGGTGGTGCGGCTCTCTGGCTCCATATATAGAGTCCTCCTAAAACTACAACAACCACCAGCGACAACGATCCAACTGTCGCGTACGAAGAAGGAGGAGAAGTACTCTTCACGTCTATATTTTGCATCTTGGCAATTTGTTCTTTTCTCTTTTTGTTGTGTTCCGCTAATGCCTTGCCTTGTTTTACTCTATCAGGACTTTTAGTTTTAGTCGTCACCGTCTGTACCTTTGGGCTCTCTTGTTGACTCATCTTTTATTATAGGTATATTATTTTTGTTAATAACTAAATGTTTAGACGTTATCAAGAAACCTACTAACGGCGACAACAACATTCCGTAGTTGTAATAAACTTCACAGAGTAGGCTGGCTATCGAGCTAGATATAACTGGATCTTCCTCTAGATCTTTGGTTAGTGCGTCTTCTGAGTCTACTCGTAGACTGACACCTAGGGGTTTGATCATAGGTAGACTCGCGCCTAAAACTCTAGAGTAAATTCCCAGCACGCAGTTACCCAAACTAGTAATCATTTCTTTACCCAGTCGAGCCTCGTAATGGTTGTACATTTTTTCTTGTTTGTTTGCGTCTAGGTTTTCTATATCCCCCTGACTAAATTCTTTACCTAAATACTTTTTAGAATCACCAGCTGATACTACACCCAACAGCCTAGTTTTATGTTTTTCCGTTTGCGGCTCTGGCGTGCTCAAGTCTAAAGTTTTTAAAGGCTCCATTTTTATAAGACGGTATAATTTATTTTGTAGAGAAAAATATTCGTAAGATAAAATACACAGGGCTGACGCTATAATAAATTTGAGCGAAAGATCGATCATCAAAGCCGACATTTAAATAAACGAGAGATAAACTAGCTGTTCAACAAAACACAACTAGCTGTTTAACAAAACGCAACTAGCTGTTCAACAAAATCGCAACTAGCTGTTCAACAAAACACAACTAGCTGTTCAACAAAACACAACTAGCTGTTCAACAAAACACAACTAGCTGTTCAACAAAACACAACTAGCTGTTCAACAAAATCGCAACTAGCTGTTCAACAAAACACAACTAGCTAACAGCTAGCTGTTCAACAAAACCTCAACAAATCACAACTAGCTTACAACTAGCTGTTCAACAAAAACTCAACAAAACTCAACTAGGTTACAACAAATTCCATTTAGCCGGAGGATCCGTATGTAAAATCAATTTACTATAGGGAGTGTCTTTGAGATATTGTTTTATGTATTGTCTTTTATTATCCGGCACCACATCATTTTCGTCGAGGCAATTATCAAAACTTTTTTTGTCTTTGCAATAAAAAATAGCGACCCATTGAGTCTGTTCGCGATAATCTTTTAAAACGCTGTTATATTTTTGAGTCAATAACCAACAGCTGTGGTTATCGTGTCTACCGCTAAATGCTAATTTAGATAACATGCACACACTACTACCGCCTTTAGAACCCTTTCGATATTTTATCGCTTGATAAGCGCTGCAGTCGTCGATTAAAAACAAAGTGTGCAATCCTTTAAGTCTATTTCTGTAAAAGTTTATGGCTTCGTTCATGTTCATATTTTCGACGTCGGGGTCGCACGCGTAAACGTTGGGGTCGTTAAAAAACCAAGGTCTCTCGTGGTACGTTTTATTGTTTGATAGAGTCGGACATATGATTACCAAATATTCAAATTTGTTGGCGTACTCGTTTTCTAGCAAGTCTAACGCAAACTTTGTTTTACCAGAGTTTGTTCTTCCACATATTAAAGCGCAGTGCGACGTCATCTTACTTTTATATAGGCGTTTATTTTTAAAAGTTGACGCTGCTCAAGCGGCCTCCTTTGATGTTAAGTTGCGCGTCCATAACCAAAAAGACATAACACTTTAGAGCGCCCGCGGTGTGAGCTTCGCGTTACATCAATATAGAGATTCCTCCGCTTATATCGCCGATTTGTTTACCCGATCCGTGATTTTTGTTGTCGTCCGTCGATCTCATATCCAACCAAAGTCCGTATCTTCTCAATAAATAATCACCGATATCCATCTCCGTCAACCCTAAATCTTTACATATACCAGCCCCTAGCTCGGTAGATGAGTCTCCAAAGAACTTGTTGATTTCTCCGCAGTGTTGATAGCTTTTGAGACCCGAACTATAGAGTTGATTAGGTTTTCCTTCTATCGTCACGCTAACTTTGTCTATCTTTGGGTTATAAAATAGTTCGGGGGTTTGCGTAGTCGGGTCTTTAAACAAAAACAATATACCCTTGAGACTTTTAACCGCCACGTTTAAATTAAAGTTCCAAACGGTGTCCGATTTATTGATAGATTTTACTTCGTGTGTCTGAATCCTATCAAACAAAAACTGCGTCTTTCCGAGACATTTTTGAGCTACGATTTGAGCTAAATGTTTGTTGGAAACGATCTCATATTCTAACGCCAAGTTGGAGATGCGATAACTCGCTTCGGAGTCGGTAGAATTTACGACTTTGACGTAATCGTTAAAAGTAAGTTCGTAAGACAGTTGGTCGTTCAGAGCGGATGGATAAAACGGTTGATGATCCGTGAGCATTTCAACATCTAGAGGTATACAAAATCTGTTTCCAAAGGCATCCGCTGTTGCTTTGTCTTTTCCAGAGTTGGAACCGGCAACCGCGTTGCCGGTGCCCACACGCAGGCTCGATATGTTGGAAATCTCGTTTCCAGCGTAGTGATCTCTGATACCTTTGGGTAACCAAAGATCTTTAAAAATGTTATAAACGTCGGCGTCGGTCAAGTTTACGATCTCCCGACCACCGATACATATTCTTATTTGTTTTACGAGATTTCGTCCTAGATTTTTAAACAGACTTCGATCGGCATCGTCGTCCGAGATTAGATCGATATTAAAAGCTAGTTTTGTAGAACCGGGAACGTCGTCGGAGCTCAACGACGGAAACTTGACTATTAATTTGTCGTTCGCGTCGATCGTGCTAGGATTGTGAGTTACGACAACAGTCTGGCGGTTGCCTTTTATACCCCGAGGATTTTTAAGGAGTCTGTGTGGATTCAGTTTGTTTCCATAAGTCGCGTTCATTTTTATATTAACTTTTTATTTTTTTACTTTTTTTAAATGCAGTCGCACACTTTTGTCATGACCGAAAAAGAGCAGACTTTTGAGCTACCTCAACCTATAGATAACGCCGAGGGCAACCGTCACATTAAGTTAAGCAGCGTTATTTTAGACTTGGGTTTTTATAACGTCGAGAAAGTAGAGACTATGTTGTATAATAAATATAGTTTGTTTGGTAATTCATTAGATAAAAAACTTTATGTCACGCCTGGCCGATGGAATCTTTATTCTTTTGAAGATCGTTTTAAAGATGATATTACACCTATGACCATTACTCCGATAAACGATAAACTATTTTATTTGTCATTGGCGACCTCTGAGTCTTTCGCAAATATAAAACCATCGGGTAATTTGTCTAAACTGTTAGGCTTACCCAAGGGTTGAATCTATGGCAGCAATGATTTAACCGAGGGGCATCAGTAAAAAAAAAAATTCGATATCAGGTGTGGGGTGGGGTGGTCTAACAGGCCTCGCGGCAGACTTTTCTGGCGCCAGAAAATTTTGCAAAAAGGGGTGGGTCTAACTGGATTTTGGAATGAAAAAAAAAAATTTCAACAAAAAAGGTGGGTCAAAACACCTGACTTGAACTACAAAAAAATATTTCACTCCATTTTTCGCCATTTTCAAGCATTTTGTTAAAATTTTCGTGATCAGTGACAGCGTCAGTGATCGAATTTTCAATCGAGAAAAAATAAAAAACTTACGGGCATTCTCAATTTCAAGTCCGTTTTGACTGCTCTCACGGTGTCAGTGTCGGGCGACGATCCTATTCTTAATATGCGGCCGCCGCATTCTGAATGAAGAGCGACAACCGGCGTAATTTACGGGTAATTGTCGAATTTTCCAACTCGGAAACATTGAATCTTTGAAAACGAAAGTGAAGATAATAGTACGCTGGACTCCGAGGAACTGAGGACCGGATGCGGACTGAGACTGGCGCCGGGCGCCGGGGATGATTATCAGTGAATAACTGCTGCAGCAGTTCGCGAAATCAACGACGCTTCCGAATACATTTAAGTTTGTGTTGTACCTCGCCGTGAACAATGAAGAATAGATATTTCACTACAGTATGATATACGGAAGAAGTCGACCGTAAAGTTTAAAAGTGGCTGTTTTGAGTCAAACGCTTGGTGGCGCACTGCATTGTGAATCGCCCGAATTACAGATAATTTGATCACTATAAAACAGTTGTTTGACTGCGAGACTGTATGAGCAGTCAAAATCGAGCTGTATACCTCGTATGCTGTGTATGTCGTGATTATTTTAATTAAAATATATTTTTCTTTCAACTTCAACTTTCGATTCATTCTCCTGACTCATGCATGCTCACAAGTGCTTAGGAGATGAAGTCTGCAAATTCGAGTCTGAAAGAGATTGCATTATTTTCTCCAGTTGGGGCGAGTTGGGGTGTGTCCGAACTGCAGTTGTTGAAATAAAAACAAATATCCCGTGAAAAGGGTGGGTCCGAACTTCAGTTGGTGTAATGAAAAAATATATCCCGTTAAAGGGGTGGGTCCGAACTTCAGTTGGTGAAAAGAAAAAAATATTTTCCGTTAAAGGGGTGGGTCCGAACTCCAGTTAATGAAATGAAAAAAAAATATTCCGTAAAAGGGGTGGGTATGGCATCCGGATATCATTTTCAAAAAAAAATATCCGTAAGGGTGGGTGGGTCAACGCCGAAAATTTCGTTGGAATTTTCTGACCCGATATCGAGAAATTTTCTTCCTGATGCCCCCTGCACGACCTTAAATTTAGCAGGGCAGCTGACATTGCGAGCTCGGAGCGCGAAGTCCTTAGGGTGTGGAGTCCGTGGCCCACTTAAGGGCCCCAGAAAATTTTGGAATCTGGATGCTCTGTGGTACAATCTGACGCATTTTCCTGGCCACTTTCCCCTTGATTTTTTTCTCAATTGATCTCATGTTTTATTATGTAAATGCATTATGTTACATGTTGCGTACATGTACGTTGCACCAGATCTTTTGATTAACATTTTGTTATTCCTGCTATAAAAACCTATAGCACAGTAAAGATGGGAATTGGAAGACCAAAGCAATAACAATTACTATGGTCAAAGACCTGTCATCCCACATCAAATTGGGAAAATAAAATTATAACATTTTAAATTGAAACATTAACATGGCACATTATATAAGACTTTATGAATATTAGACAAAACAAAATTAGGACAAGACAGG
Organism: Crossaster papposus; assembly: GCA_037893245.1. Classification (NCBI taxonomy): domain Eukaryota; kingdom Metazoa; phylum Echinodermata; class Asteroidea; order Velatida; family Solasteridae; genus Crossaster; species Crossaster papposus. The sequence continues at coordinate 97,300 of JBAIAA010000705.1, read as the reverse complement.
ACTGTCGCAAGGCGGACCCTAGCGCCACCCTACTTAGACTGATATACATTGGACAACTCGAACACGTAAACTGAAAGACCGCAACTCAAATTTTACTATAGAAAATGTAACATGATTTAATAATCCAAAATCTAAATACAATTAAATAAATAATTTAATACAATATAAATAACGAATCTGCACTATAGAAGACTGCACGACAGTATCCGGACCCTCAGTTGGTTGAACCCTGGGTTGAACAATGATCCCAAATAGCAAGACCCTCGTGGACGATGACTCTCGACATGATTTCAAACTCAAAATCCACCCCGTATGACTGGATACAGGAACCCCCTGAAAAGTATGAATTAACATACGATTTGTTTACAAAAACTCAACTTTAATTATTTGTCAATTCGTTTCGTTACAAATAACGCTGAAGACAACAGCTTACAAATTGGTTTTCATGAGAAATACAAATTTGATTGTTTTGCATAAATCTGATAAAATACAATATTTTTTTTTTATATTTAAAGTGTACTCACAAATCCTTAGGTTTTCCTCCAAGGTTTCCTATGGTCTGGAATTCCCGGGAGAATCGTGCTGCGAGCCCATGGATCGGTGGGCCTTCTATGTCCGCTCATGCGAACCACTGACACCTCAAAAAGGGTATCCAAAGTTGCCTGGCACTTTTAAGCCAAAAATAACGACTTTCTAAAACATCACCAGCCTCAGCGCTGATGGCCTTGTTCGCTGGACACCATCCCCCGGCGAGACTAACTCACTCCCGGTACCCGCAACACGAAACTCAACCCCACAAAATGTGCAGCGCACTTTTATACTCGGGAAAGCCAGATGTACATACCCAAGACTAATTAATTCTACAAACCCAGAAACTGAATAGTTCTGAACCTTAAAGTAAGTTAATATATTCAAATCCAACAAAAGTAAGGAGTTAAACTTTTAAGCCCCCATTGGGGTTACCGTACTCAAGCCTAGCAGGGCGTGGAGGAAAGCCCATTGAAAACGGTCGTTCGAGACGAACACCCGATCAGACCATCAAAATTAGCATAAGCAACTTAGGAATTAAACATTATTATTTAAATTAACATCAACTGGAATTCACAATGGAAATCAACTTAACTATTTACACCAGCTGCATACGGGGTTTAATTTCACAGTTTTATAATAGTAATTTTTGTACTGTCTTGTGACATTTACTCCCTTTTTTGAAATTACTATTATTTAATTATTAATACACATATTATTGCATTGTTACATGATTACATTACTCTGATGGGCATCTACTTAAATAATCTGCACCATGGTTGTCAGACCCCTTAATAGCTTTAACCAGATACCGGTATGGTTGCAAACTAATTGCCCATCGCATCAACCTACTGTTGTTTACTCGACTTTCTGACAGATACACCAATGGATAATGATCCGTTTCGAGCAAAAACTCGGTGCCATATAGATAAACATGGAATTTTGCCACGGCCCAAACCACAGCAAGGCACTCTCTTTCTATTACGGCATAAGCCATTTCACGGGGCAAGAGTTTTCTACTTGCATAGCACACAGGGAATTTTACATCCTCATTTGCTTGCATCAACACGGCACCCAATCCAACATCTGACGCATCAGTGCGCAGAATGTACGCTTTGCTTGAATCTGGGAGTCGTAATATCGGCGCAGACGCAAGACGGGATTTCAGAGTTTTGAACGCATGTTCTTGCACTTCGGTCCAATTAATTTTGTTTGGCTGACCCTTTTTTGTTAGGTCGGTGATAGGGGCAGCTATAGCAGCAAAGTTTGGCACAAACTTGCGGTAATAATTCGCAAGCCCCATGAATGATCGCACTTCCTTCTTTGTTTTTGGTGGCTCAGCATGAAGCACGCTTTGGACTTTTTCTGGGTTTGGCTTTAACAAGCCTTGGCCCACAATATGTCCCAAGAACTCAACCGCGTTATATCCAACTTTACACTTACTAGGTTTTGCCGTTAGCCCTGCGTCTCGCAACCGACCTAGAACATCCTCGAGTGTTCGCACATGTTCTGACCAAGTTTCAGTGAATATTAATACATCATCAATATAATGCACCACATTTGTTTGACCTTCTAACAGTCTTCGCATCATGCGAGTGAAAATGGCTGGCGCATTAACCATACCAAAAGGAAGTACATTGAATTCATACAATCCTTCTGTTGTGACAAATGCTGCCTTATATTTATCACACTTGGCAATGGGTATTTGCCAATACCCCTTAGTCAGGTCCAGTTTGGAAAAATATTTTGCTTTTCCAACTTTACTCATTAAATCCTCAATATTGGGGATTGGTTCGGGATCGAACACAGTTACTTTGTTCAATTTACGATAATCGATACAAAATCTGTTCGACCCATCTGGTTTCTTAACAATAACAACTGGTGAGGCATATGAAGAGCGAGATTTGTCTATCACTCCCAGATTAAGCATACTTATAATTTCTTCTTTAACCGTTTGTTGCAATGAATGAGGCACCGGATATGCTTTACTTCGTACAGGGTCTGAGGTTGTTAGATCGATTGTATGCTCAATTAACGTAGTACGACCGGGCAAATCTGTAAGAACATCGGCATAATCACGCAGCAGATCATTAATTTCATTTGTCTCTATTTTGGACCGATCATCACAAACATCAACATTGTGATAGTTTTCAGTTTGTTTTACAGCTGGAAGATGAATATTCATTATGTTTTCACTCTCTTCCTCTATGATGCTTGCAGAAGCACGCATCATTCCTGCCGCAGGATGTACGATTTCTGCCTCTTTACAGCCGATTTTCTCACTGTTTCGAGATACGTACTTTTTGAGTAGGTTTGCATGGAATGTTTTTTCCTTGCCCTTAACTACAATTCTATAGTCGTGTTTTGCTACCTTCTTTACTACTTCAAACGGTCCCTTCCATTGCATCTTAAGTTTGTTAGTATCCGTTGGAAGCAGCATTAAGACCTTGTCCCCTACTACAAATTTTCGATCCTTTGTTCTGGCATCGTAATACTTCTTATGCCGTTTTGATGCCCTAGCAAGTTCTTGTTGAGCCAATTCACATGTGGACTCAAGGCGATCACGTAAATCTAACACATATTCATAGGTAGTTTTGACCTCATCCTCTTTGATATCACCTGTCCACAACTCTTTAAGTATGGCTAGTGGACCACGTACTGTCCTACCAAACATCAATTCAAATGGGGAGAAATTGAGGCTTTCTTGTGGCGCTTCCCGATAGGCAAAAAGTAGCGCAGGCAAATAACGGTCCCAATCTTTGGGTCGCTCAGTGCACATTTTACGCAACATTTTTTTAAGCGTACCATTAAATTTCTCCACAAGACCGTTACACATTGGGTGATATGGTGTTGTTGTCATCTGGTTGATCGACAACAAGCGTCCTATTTCTTTCATTAACCCTGAAGTAAATTGACTTCCTCTATCACTCAAAATTTATTGTGGGACCCCCATGCGAGAAAATATCTCAATCAAAGCCTCTGCCACGCGCTCAGTTTCTATCCGGGGAAGTGCCACAGCCTCTGCATACCTGGTTGCATAATCCACTAATGTGAGAATGTATCTATTACCACGTTCAGTAACCGGGTCAATAGGACCAACCAAATCTACTGCTACCCGTTTAAAGGGCGTATCTATTAAAGGCATTTCTCCTAATGATACTCGGCTTACACTACCCTTTGCTACTGTTCGTTGACAAATATCGCATGATGTACAATGTCTCTGTACATCACCATTAACACCTGGCCAATAAAAATGAGCCTGAACACGATCTAAAGTTTTCTTTACTCCCATGTGACCTGCCATAGCGGATTCGTGTGCAAGTTCAAGTACCTGTTTTCTGAACAGGTTGGGTACCACTAACTGTTTTACAAACTGTCCATCATCTAGTTTACCAGAACTGAATTCTCTATAGAGTAACCCATCATTGATCACATACTGACTTTTGTTTGATCGACCTGTTTCTTTAATTGTTCCCATTTGTGCATGGTCCCAAAGCTTTACTAGAGAATCATCAGTCTTCTGGGCATTTTTAATTTCGACTCTGGTTGCTGTTATCCCATTTATTTCAGGAACTTTAAGTGGTGTAAAGGCTTTTCCCCTTTTTACTTTCTGGGCTCTGGTCTCTACCGCTGCAACAGAATTAGTCTGACTCTCATCAACCATTACTAAATTGGTTTTCCACTGAGGATCAGGGTTACTTGGTTCTCGAACCCCAGTAATGTTACCAAGAATTAGGTCATACAAAGGGTTTTCCATACAAAGTGCTTCAACTAATCCAACATAGTATGGGGTATCAACTTGAATATTTGCAACAGGTACGCAACGAACTGTACCATCTAACAAAACACATTTTTGAGTTAATCCAGTCATTTGGTTTTCGTCAACAAGATCTGTTCTTACAACAACAGTACTACAACCGCTGTCCCTGAGAACTTTTACATTCTTATTTCCTACAAAACCGTTTGTCAATGGCATAGTATCGCGTCTAACGCATGCTGCACTAACAATGGGCAAAGTATGGCCGCAAATGAGCTTTACATCTTTTGCATTTTGTTTCACACAACTACAAGGTTCTTTGCTTGCGTTCGGCTTAGTTTCTACACAGGCAGCAACGTCATGTTTAGTTATTTCTGGTTTATTTTGTATCGCAAGTGCCGCGCCTTTATTTGTTCTAGTTCCCTTGTTTGTCTCAGCAGTAGGCATGTAATACTTTTGGCGACACTCTCGCGCAACATGTCCTCGCTTGCCGCACACATAACATCGCCTAGCAGAATTGTCGCTCTGTGCACCTGTACCCATGGGGGAATTCCTCCATGGTGCAGCAGGTCGCGCGCTACTAGCATTTATATGCGGTTCACCAACTGGTTTCCCTCTAAAACTCTTATTCAGATTCCTTAACATGCCATCAAATTTAAATTTCGAATGAGCATCTACATACTGATCAGCAAGGGTGGCCATTTCATCTGCATTCTTAGGATTTCTTTCCTTCAAAAACATGTTCAGATCTTTGTCACAACATTGTAACATTTGTTCCCGTATAATAAGATCTTTCAATGAATCATACGTTTTAGATGTTTTACCCAATTCCATCCACCGTAGCAGATAAGAATGTAGACGCTGTACAAACTGTGAATACATTTCACCTTCTTCGGTTTTTGCATTTCTGAACTTGAGCCTAAAACCTTCTTCGTTTAAACGAAATCTATGAAGAAGTGCAGTTTTCACTACCCCATAGTCATTGGACTGGTCAACTGAAAGACGTGAATATACCTCTAAAGCCTTTCCTGTAAGTAAGGCACTTAATGACACAGACCAGTCTGTTTCGTGCCAACCAAGGGAATTTGCAAATCGTTCAAAACGGCTAAGGTATGCATCCATATCATCCTTTTGTTCGTTAAAGTAAGGTAATTTGGGCATTTTTGGTTTATAAGTACCCTGCATTGTCAAGTTAGCAGTTGCACTTCCTATTTCAGTCTCTGGTGGTCTTTGTTTCTGAATTATTTTTAGTTCCAATTCTTTTATTTCCCTTTGGTGTTCCCTTTCTTTTTGTCGCTCATCTCGTTCAATATTCATTTTAACTTTTGTTTCTTCTTTTTCTTCTCTTTCTTGTGCAAACGTCAACAATTGTTGGCCTTCTAGACCCATCTCTTTACCAAGGGAAATAAATTGTTGGAAATCCATTCTGACAACCCAAACAATAACCAAATTTGTTCACAATCCTTCCAGCATTACAATGAAATAAAGCCCAAGTTTAAGTGTAGGAATACCCAGCGATATCAGTCTGTGGCTTGGTAAACCAAATAAATTTGGTTTCCCGGACAAGCCCCCAGTTGTCGCAAGGCGGACCCTAGCGCCACCCTACTTAGACTGATATACATTGGACAACTCGAACACGTAAACTGAAAGACCGCAACTCAAATTTTACTATAGAAAATGTAACATGATTTAATAATCCAAAATCTAAATACAATTAAATAAATAATTTAATACAATATAAATAACGAATCTGCACTATAGAAGACTGCACGACAGTATCCGGACCCTCAGTTGGTTGAACCCTGGGTTGAACAATGATCCCAAATAGCAAGACCCTCGTGGACGATGACTCTCGACATGATTTCAAACTCAAAATCCACCCCGTATGACTGGATACAGGAACCCCCTGAAAAGTATGAATTAACATACGATTTGTTTACAAAAACTCAACTTTAATTATTTGTCAATTCGTTTCGTTACAAATAACGCTGAAGACAACAGCTTACAAATTGGTTTTCATGAGAAATACAAATTTGATTGTTTTGCATAAATCTGATAAAATACAATATTTTTTTTTTATATTTAAAGTGTACTCACAAATCCTTAGGTTTTCCTCCAAGGTTTCCTATGGTCTGGAATTCCCGGGAGAATCGTGCTGCGAGCCCATGGATCGGTGGGCCTTCTATGTCCGCTCATGCGAACCACTGACACCTCAAAAAGGGTATCCAAAGTTGCCTGGCACTTTTAAGCCAAAAATAACGACTTTCTAAAACATCACCAGCCTCAGCGCTGATGGCCTTGTTCGCTGGACACCATCCCCCGGCGAGACTAACTCACTCCCGGTACCCGCAACACGAAACTCAACCCCACAAAATGTGCAGCGCACTTTTATACTCGGGAAAGCCAGATGTACATACCCAAGACTAATTAATTCTACAAACCCAGAAACTGAATAGTTCTGAACCTTAAAGTAAGTTAATATATTCAAATCCAACAAAAGTAAGGAGTTAAACTTTTAAGCCCCCATTGGGGTTACCGTACTCAAGCCTAGCAGGGCGTGGAGGAAAGCCCATTGAAAACGGTCGTTCGAGACGAACACCCGATCAGACCATCAAAATTAGCATAAGCAACTTAGGAATTAAACATTATTATTTAAATTAACATCAACTGGAATTCACAATGGAAATCAACTTAACTATTTACACCAGCTGCATACGGGGTTTAATTTCACAGTTTTATAATAGTAATAATAGTAATAGTAAAACAACAAGACAAGACAAACAACAAAACAAGACACGACACAATGCCTCATAAGTCAGGATACAAAAGCGCACAGCTAAACTAAACAAACAAAACCAAACAGGACAAGGCAAACAACAAAACAAGACACGACACAATGCCTCATAAGTTCGGATAGAAAAGCACACAACTAAACAAACAAACAAACACCCCAACAAACAAACAAAACAAGACACGACACAATGCCTCATGAAAAAAAAATATTCCGTAAAAGGGGTGGGTATGGCATCCGGATATCATTTTCAAACAAAAATATCCGTAAGGGTGGGTGGGTCAACGCCGAAAATTTCGTTGGAATTTTCTGACCCGATATCGAGAAATTTTCTTCCTGATGCCCCCTGATTTAACTGAAAATTATTTTGGAAAATTTAACCTAAATCTTTACAGCGCGGTCTTTTTACATTGTGAAGAACTGTCTACGCATTCAAATTTTGTTGACGGAAAACAAACCAACCTGTTGGAAAATATACCTTTATCAGGCGATGCAGCTCGTTCAAACAATCCTCAAGATCCAATTTACGTAAAATACGACAATTCTCCGAAAGAGTTAGTAACCGATAAAATAAACAGCCTCACGTTTTCGTTAAAAAACGGTATTGGCGAGGTGTTAGATAATAGAGGTAAAGATATAATTTTAAACGTAAAAATATTGTAGTTACTTTTGTAAAATGCAGTCTCATACGTTTGTCATGACGGATAACGAGCAGACCTTTAAATTATCGCGGCCTATAGATAACGTCAGGGGTGACCGTCGCATGAAGTTAAACAACTTTGCGTTAGACTTGGGTTTTTATAACCTCAACAAAAAAGCGTCGATAAATTGGGAGAGTTTTAAGGGTAAAACAAATGATCCGACGTCAGATCAAATTGTCGATCAGGAGGAATATCACGTTGTTCACGATCGATGGAATCTTTATTCTTTTAAATATCTTATAACAAATGTTCACGATATATCCATAGAGACCTTATCCGATGAACTATTTTATATATCCATTCCCGATCACAATCGCATAAAACTATCAGGTAATTTGTCTAAACTGTCTACGCATTCAAATTTTGTTGACGGAAAACAAACCAACCTGTTGGAAAATATACCTTTATCGGGCGATGCAGCTCGTTCAAACAATCCTCAAGATCCAATTTATATCAACTATAACAAGTGTTCAAAAGAGTTGGTAGCTGGTAAAATAAACAGTCTCACGTTTTCGTTAAAAAACGGTCTTGGCGAGGTGTTAGATAACAGAGGTAAAGAGATAATTTTTAACGTAGAAATATTTTAGTTTTGTCTTAATAAAATGACGACTAGTATTTACCCCGATCTAAAAAACGACGAAACGAGGGTGTTTAGATTGCAAAAGATCGAAGAAGTTCAAAAAGATATATTAACGCAACGAGAACAGCGAAGCGCGTTGTGTAAAAAATATGGCAAGTTAATTACGACACTTTCTACAACAGAAAACCTAGCTGAGGTGAGTGGTGTGGTTTGTGGGGGTTTGGGAATCGCGGCTATCAGCGGCGTCATTACGTCACCCGTTGGTTTAGCGTTAGAGGGTGTAGCCGTGGGTTTTGGTTGTACCGCGTTCGTATTAAAATATTTTAGCAAACGATTTAGACGTAAAGTTAAAAAACACGACGAGATTAGAGTCTTGGCTGAGGCTAAACTTAACAGCGTAAGAGATCTTATTTCTCAAGCTATAGAGGATGGTGATATATCCCACGAAGAGTACGCTTTGGTGTTAAAGGAATTGAGGCAATTTAACAATATGAAAGAGGCTATTAGGTCCGACAGCTTGCTGTCGGAAAAGAAAGGTGAGAGCGATATGGAATCCGAGATAAAAAGACGCGTAGAAGAGTTGGTGACGAAGGAAAAAAACGGTCTTCTCGCAAAACTTACAGCTTAACGATAACTAAAAATTATTTCGATCAACCTCCTCCTCCTTACGTGACAACGCCCTCAGCGCCTCCTTTAAGTCACCGGAAATAGCTGCAATAAAGAAGCTTCTAGAAGCCAAAAGTTTGTTGCACCCCGTTTGTTTTGGCCGTGGGAAGTCAAATTGCCTTTTGTGCCAAACGCGATGTGTCATAACAAAACAACCTTGACCAGTAATTTTCCATACAGTCACCCGCGCTGACAAAGGTTTTTTTTGACCGTGAAAAGTCAAATTGCCTTTTGTGCCAAACGCGATGTGTCATAACAAAACAACCTTGAGCTGAGATTCCTTTGTCAGCGTGGATAATACAGTCACCCACGCTGACAAAGGAATATATCCGGTCGTGGGTGGGTTCTGAAATCGATATAAATATCTAGAGCATTAGCTGATTTATCATTTTACACTTGTCAGCGTGATCGTCCACATCACAAAGTTTTTGCATGATACGCCAGTGTGTTCTACTTTTAACCCAGAGTAGCATTTCTGCACATCACATCGAGCCCGTGTGTTTTAAAATCACGAGTCTACTTTTAACCTAAAACTCAGCTACTAAGAAAGGTAAGACAATATAATTTAGAGACTTGTAATGCGCACATATATCCACCCTGCTGGGTGTTCAAGGCGCAGTAAACAAACAAAAACACAAACACAACTAAATTAGCTCATAAAGACCTGTTTACGTGAGTAGCTCAAAAGAATAATAAACCTCTATCTATTATTTTATTTTATTTGCTTTAGTATCATGACGTTTCCAAGGCAAGTCCTCAAACTGACTTATATGAGAGAAGACGTCGATGAAGCCAATCGCCTCATCGGCACAAGCGGCGAGTGGGTGGTGCACCAATTTTTAGAAGTTAATTTTAGTTATATTATTAAAACTGTAATCAATGAAATTAAAATAAAATAGCGCCCTCTGTTGATGGCGCTTTTTTAAAATTAATTTTAGAGTTTGTCATTTATTGTTTTTTTTAATTTAACCCCTAGAGGTCGCTGTTTTTAGAGTTTGTCATTTATATTTTTTTAAAATTTAACCCATAGAGGGCGCTGTTTAAAAAAAATTAATTTAGCCTATAGCGGGTGCTGTTTTTTTAAATTAATTTTAGATTTTTTAATTTAATAGAGGGCGCTGTTTTTTAGATTCTCAAAGATAAATAAAACTAGTTTTTTTGTTAGACAAATTTGAGTTTTCAAGATTTGGTTCAAATTGAGTTTTTAAGATTTGACAAAATTGAGTTTTTTAAGATTTGGTCTACATACGGCACATTCCCTACTACTCTCGTAAATCAGCTAATTTATACAAACATGCCACATGATCACGTTATTATATAACATTAATTACAGACGTAACTATCACACAAAAAGCTATTGTTCACGACACTCTGATCTGACCTTTTTTGAACGGTTGAAAATGCTAGAATTAAAGGATCTATAGTGAAGTGGCTATAACAAACATAACAATTAGTTTTCATGAAAGGGCATCCTGTTGAGAAAAAAAAAAGGTTTAAGAAGTGCACAGGTTTCTTCTTAAAAATTTAAATATGTTTTCCTGGCTATTTTAAAACAGTTTTGTGTTTAATTCAAATTCACATTTTCTTATATTCAATTTCGTCCGAGAAATCAATCACACGCTTTTACCAAACTAATTCAGTCATTTTACCACTCAATTTTTAAGTTTTATGACTCTACTTGAATATTGGCTTGAAAATATTCGTCATAACAGATTTAATTCGTCTTGGATCAATACATTTAAAACTTATGTAAAACAAATTAGTCTCATGTTTGCTTAAGTCAAGCACACATCATACTAATTTACCTAGCAACAATTTGAAATTGATTGATATAAGATGAATTCGATCTTTTAATATTTCCTCTTGGCAACAGCTTTCAGCTTAGAATAATTTGATCTGTAATGACGAAAATTCCCGAAACGGCGATCTAATTGAATGCGAATTGGTTTGGTAAAGGCGTGTGCATTTTTTTTCGGACTAAACTAAATGTAAGAATTTGAATGAAACCTGTTATTATCATGTGACCTGCTCCCACGAAAACGGCGTAAAGTCGCGCTATACTATATTGAGTTATGATTGAAAATAGCCGATTTGACAGTAGGGAATCGTTTTGGGGGTTTTGGCATGATACAATTCCGACATATGTTTTCTTTCGAACTACCAAGTATTGGGTTTATTGGGCGTAATCATACATCTGGCTTACGTGTAACGCTGGGTTATGTGGAATTTGTTTCTGTCCGACTATATTAGTTTTATTTAGTTAAAGATGCAGTGCTTTTGCAAGAGAATAGCAACGAGAAACGTGTTTATTAGGAAGGGGCGTAATCATACATGCAGCTTACGTTTTTTTAAAATTATTATTAGAACGATTCTCGGTCACATGGGAAGGACATTAAATTGAAGGACGTGTAACGTCAATATTCGATTTGTTTCAAATACCCTACCCAATCAATTATATATCACTTTAAAGCTACAAATTCAAAGAATCTGGAAATACCAATATCTCAAAATGTCAAGTTTACTCTAATTTCGTGGGAGCAGGTCATATATACGCGTAGCATTTGCAAACATCAAAACACAATACTTACCTGTTGAATATTACTAGTCCCAAGCAGCATCCATGAAATCATGACACCTGTGTACTGTGTGCTGTCGTTTTCAAGAAAAATTGAATTTTTGTATCGATTTCCAACTATGGTCAGCTGACCATTGTTGGAAACTTGCCCCACTACTTCATCTTTTATCAGTCTACATTTTGTGGATGGTGCCAGCGAGCTAGTCTGGTTCCCGCGCCTGATAATTGCTATCTAAAGTCTGAAATATAGGGATAGGGGTCCATACTACGAGAACAACATTTGATCTTGTATTTTCCAACATCTATGAACACAAAACTTTCCACAGGTCAGTTAGTCAGGGAGCTTATGGTGATCCGTAGGAAATGAATGATTAGAAGATCCCACCCACCTAGTCTTGTTATTTAGGTACTAGAGAGCACAACAAACCATGTTGGCAATTTTGAAGTTTTGGCACAGGGCGGCCATCTTGAATTTCAAAATGGCCGCTATATACATCTTCATTATGCCATAACTCTGGCTCTGAATGCCGTGCAAAGCTGATTTTGGAGCCAAACCCTACATTTGCCATGATAAGGAAGCAGTTCAACATACATCTGATGTGATCAAAGTAAGTCATATTTGGTTTTTAGCATTATTTATTAAAAAATGGTCACCAGTATGTCATAATAGTAGTGTATCCTAAGCGTATCTTGGTACAGTATACGATAATGTATGCATTTAGACCTACATACCGATTTGTATTAAGGGTGTGAGGGGAGTGGGTAAGAACCAACTTGTTCGGATCGTGGCCATGACGTTATCCTTGCTCAACCTCTACTCCTACACCTAACTCTACAATTAGGTTACTAGGCATGGACTTAGGAACTTCATATTGTTATTCGGTCAAGGGTTCCTCCACTATCTTGGGCTGGTACCCCCACGTCTCAACATTCTCGCCGGTGTATGGCTTCAGTCGGTCTCCGTGAACTACAACCACCCTACTCCCAGGTTTCAGCTGAATCCGGTAGGTCACATCAGAGAGTCTGTTGACCACAAAGTATGGTCCTACCAATCGAAGTTCTAGCCTTCTTACCTTCTTCCTCGCCCTCGTGCTTGTACAGCCAGGCAAACTGGCCTTCTTTTAGGCCTTCGCCATGTACCCTGTGATCGTAATTTCGCTTCTGGTTTTTGGCACTCTGCTTCAGGCACTCTCTGGCCCTGTCATGTGCCTCTTGCAGATTCTGCCGTAACCTCTGGGCAAAATCTGTCGCCGTTGCGTCCTCTACTGTAGGACCCTCAACCAGCAAATCAATTTGAAGCCTCGCTTCCCTTACAAACATCATCATGTTTGGAGACTCGCCAGTGGACTCTTGGGAAGTGCACCGATAAGCAAAACATGCGTACGGTAAACACTCGTCCCAGTCACGCTGTCTCCTCCTCGGATCAATCATCACAGCAACCATGTTAATGGTTCCCAGGACCTTACACATCCCGCCAAACACCGCCGACTTAAAGTTTGTCTCCTGATCGAAATGCAATTCCAAGGGAATGCCAAACCGACAGACAAACTCACTGACAAACTTGTTCGCTACCGTCTCTGCCTTAGCATCAGGCAGAGCGTATGCCTCCATCCATTTGGAGCAGTAGTAACCAACTACCATAATCCAGACGTTGCCACTGTCACTCCGGGGGCCGGGGAGTGGCCACAGCAAGTCCACAGCCACTCTCTGCATGGGCTCGCCCACCAAATACTGTTGGATCGGGGAAACTCTCCTCTTCGCAGGAGATATCATCTTCTCACACAGCTCGCAACATCTGATGAATTTTTGAATTTTGATTTCCGTCGGTCAGCAGTAGTTCATGATCCTTTAGTTATTCATGATCACACATCATTCATTTTTGGTCGACTCGCGAGCTGTTGATGCACTTTGACGAAGTGATTTGTGAGTGATTTGTTAGTGACATGTAAGTGGCTCGATTGCAGCTCTGGCATTGGATGCAGTGTATATTGTATTATGATCTGTTACTCGTTATGAATTTTGGTATTTTTTTGAAATGCCAGTGGAAGCTGAATTTCTATGCTTTGTATGGTCACTCGTCCGGCTACCGTGCAGCTCCTGAAGTACGACCTCTCTAAATCTCCCAGGAAGTAGTAGTCGCAACCTCACCGACTTCCCATCGTCGGACTCCCAAGCACCTCCAACTGATCACAAGAGGACCAGAGGCTGACACAGTCTCTAAACTGGGCCGACTGTGCCCGACTCCTTTGACCTAATCATCCAACCAATACTTCCGTCACCAAGTTGACCCTCTTTGACTGCATCCTTAGGCAAGTGAGGTTGAGCATAAATGCCCCTCACCCTTGCCTCTGGGATCGGCACGTCAGAGTCAACCTCATGGCGACCATCGTCAACCTCACTGGTCGTTGTCACATTGGCCTTATTCGCAGCCCCAACTGTCTCTGGCGCTTCATCAGCGTCAGCACGACCACACTGTTTGCAAGCCTTCTGGGACAACCCATCAGCATTTCCATGCTTCCGCCCAGGTCTGTGTTGACTGTTGAATCGTCAAATCGTACTCGCTGATCACTTCCAACCACCTGGCAAGCTGACCATCGGGATCCTTAAAATTAAGCAACCACCTAAAAGCAGCATGATCGGTTTAGAGTACCACCTTCTGACTATACAGGTACTGTCTAAACTTCCTGAGGTAGACAACTTCCGCCAGAAGTTCTCTGCGAGTAACACAGTAGTTCCTCTCTGCCTTGTTGAGTTTACGGCTCGCAAAGTCGAGGACCTTCTCTTCCCCGTCATGGATCTGAGACAAAACTACCCCAATCCCATTTCTACTAGCATCTGTATCTAAGATGTAGTCGCTATCAGGAACGGGGTATGCCAACACCGGTGCTGTCTGCAGCCTCTGCTTTAACCCAACAAAAGCATGTTGGCAGGCATCTGTCCACTGGAACTCACGCGACTTTTCAGTCAGCGCATGCAACGGTGAAGTCACCTCAACCTGGAGAAGACGACTCGTAGTCGTTCAATTCCTTCGTTCACAGTCTTGCCAAACACAATGACATCGTCCAGGTATATCAGCAGGATGTCCCACTGACGACCTGCCATCACTTTCTCCATCACCCTTTCAAAGGTAGCAGGGGCGTTGCAAAGACCAAAGGTCATGCATCGCCACCTGTATAAACCGTTCCGCACTACAAAGGTTGACTTCTGGCTGGCATCCTCATCGAGGTCAACCTGCCAATACCCAGACGCTAAATCGAGAGTGGAAAACCACTTTGCACCCACCCACCAGCGCATATAGTGTCTTGACGATACGAGGGACAGCGAACATAACTTCTGTCCAATTACACATGTTGCATGTGTACAACTTACAGCTACAATTATTTGTTAATTATAGATACTTTTGGCCACATAAAATTCTTGAGACATTGAAAGGAAAACATATTCATCAAAAATAAAAAAGGGCAGCCATTTTGAAAATCAAGATGGCAGCCATTCATGGTTTTTTTCCTGAAAATAAAAATTGTAAAGTTTCAACCTTTGACATAAACAATAGGGGGTTTACAGCCTCAAAGATTGATTTCATATGACATTTAAACGTTGATTTAGGCCAAAAAGAGGCTGAAAATGGCGGCCATTTTTAAATCTAAGATGGCCGTCCTCTGCCACACTTAACATTTTGCCAACATGGTTTTTCTTATTCCTGATGGGCTGATTTAGGTATCTAGATAGGTGGCATGTTCTAATCATTCGGTGCCTACGGGACCTAATTTCGTGTCATAAGCTCCCGGACAACTACTTGTAGTTTCTGACACGAAGTTCCGTAGAGTGCTCCGCAGCATATTCTCAGAGCCTGATATTGTATGCTGTCTAATTTCTGTTTATGTTCCATGGCCGCTGAATTAAAGGCTTCACATCCATAGTCCAGAATTGGTTTGATAAGTGTTTTGTATAGTTGAAAGAGAATACAGCAATCCGCTCCCCAGTCCTTTCCGCTAACACATCTCAAGATATTGAGTTTGGATTTGCATCTGTTGACAATATAATTTATATGGTCCTTCCAGTTAAGTTTGTTGTCGAAAATAATTCCCAGAAATTTAATAGACGTCTGAAATTTAATATCAGTATTATTTATCTGTAATTTACAGGAAGCATTGCGTTTTTGTGTAAAAAGAGTCGCAAAGGTTTTAAGAATGGATATTTTAAAACCCCATCTATCACACCAGGCAGAGATATCGTTTAAATTTTGTTGGTTTTTTATGTTGATAAAGTTTATGTTTCTATTAGACTTCCAAATAACTATATCATCGGCATATTGGGAGATGTTGATTCCGTTTATGACTTCAGATAGACCGTTGATAGCTATGTTAAAAAGAATGGGGCTGATGACACTTCCTTGGGGAATGCCAATATTGACATTGTGCGAGTCAGAGTAGGTACCATTGATATTTACTTGAATTTTTCTATTAGTAAGGAAATCATCAATCCATTTAGTAATACATCCATATATTCCAAGAGAGTGAAGTTTAATGATTATGCCTTTTGGCCAGACCATGTCATATGCCTTTTCAAGGTCTAAAAAGACAGCGAGGGTGCTTTCCTTGTTGGCAAAAGCTTTATTTATGTTAGACTCTAGGTTAATGATGTGATCTTTAGTACTCCTTCCTTTACGAAAACCACTCTGATGAGCACTAAGTAGATTGTGTTTTTCCAGGTACCAGATGAGTCTGTTATTAACCATACGTCCCATGATCTTACAGAATGTGGAGGTGAGGGCTATAGGTCTATATGACTTGGGGTCGGAGGGACTTTTGCCAGGTTTTAAAATAGGAACGAGAATAGCTTCCTTCCATGTGCTTGGGCATTGAGAAGTTTTCCATATTATGTTAAAAATGATGAGGAGAAAGCCACGGGCTTTCAGAGGGATATGTTTGATGATATTATTACATATATTATCTTTACCAGGAGAGGTACACTTAGCTGAATTGATGGCTTCGTCAAGTTCTGATATGTTAAAAGGATCATTAATGATGTTATCATTTTCCTCAGAGTGGGAAAAGTTATCTTCTGCATTTTGTTTTACTTCAAGGAAGGAATCACTGTAGTTATTGTCACTACTGATGGAAGCAAAACTACTAGCTAGCAAGTTAGCCTTTTCTTTATCTGTAATGAAGTCTTGATTGTTGTCTGTTAAAGTGGAAATATTAGTCTTGGTATGGGTAATGTTAATACGATGAATTTTGTCCCAGATCTTTTTAGAGGGAGTTTGGTAGTTTAAAGTATTGCAAAAACAATTCCAATCCTCTCTTTTAGCCACTTTTATTGTTTTACGAGCTATGGCACAAGTATATTTATAGTGAATAAGGTCTTGGGGATGACGGTTTTTTTAAAGGGTTTTAAGGGCTTCTTTACGGTTTTTAATAGCTCTTTTGCAATCATCGTTCCACCATGTGGTGGGCTTTTTTTAATAAATTTTAGTAGTAGTTGTTTGTGGGATGGAACAGTTAATAGCCTCAGTGAGTTGATTGATGTATATGTCATTGTGTCTTCAGCACTGCAACATGTGGTTATATTGGGTTTAGTAATGAAACTATCACAGGCAGTTTGAAAAGTATCCCAGTTTGCTTTTTTTATAGACCAGTGAGGGATATGTTTACGTGGCGTATGAAGACATTTTGTATTTGATTCAAAAATTATAGGATGATGATCGCTACCCCATGTGTCATCTAAAATATTCCAATTGTAATTAGCTGCTATGTCAGAAGTGGTAAGAGTAATATCAATGCAGGTGATGGTACCATTAGATGTATTAATTCTTGTCCCGTCTCCATTATTTATGCAGACAAGATGATGTTGGTCTATAAGATTTTCGATGACATGGCCATTTGTATCCATCTTTTTGCTTCCCCAAAGGGGATTATGGCTGTTGAAGTCTCCACAAATAATAGTATTTTTACCAATATGATTTTCAATGTCTATAAAGTTCTCCTCTTTCAGGGTGATACAAGGATTATAGTCATTGATAATTTTGTATTTACTTTTATCAGAAATATAAATGTCAATTATTTGATATTGAATAGGAAATTGTTTGTCTATAATGTTGTTGACGGTGAGATTTTTCCTAGTGAAGATGGCACATCCCCCGCCAATATTTTTATGTTCTGGTTTTCTGTCATTACGGAAAATATTGTATCCAGGGAGATTGAAGTTTTTCCCTTCCTTGAGCCAAGTTTCTTGGACGCATATTATGTCAGGTTTACTATCCCAATTGTTTATAGCATGTTTTAATTCATTTCCATGTGCAATAACAGACTGGGCATTCCATTGTAAAATGAAGACCATGATGATAATGTTCATGATTACGTTTGTTTATTTTCTCCTTTTGAGCGATTTGAAGTTTTCTGGTTTGTTTTTGGTGTTTCAGTTTGAGAGTTCTCTGTGGTGGGTTCGTTGGGTTTTGTTTTGGATTGAGAAGATCTAGTTTGTCGAACCGGCAGCGGCTTATCAGGGGATTGCGAGGAATCATTATGTCTGCTCTGTTTTTCTTTGATATTGTAACGTAGATTTCTCTTGGGGTCGACACAACACACAAGAAGGACTCTTGACGCAAGTTCTCAGTATTTACGGTGATTCTCTCTGGTTTATTGTGATCTCTCGCCAACCAAAACATGGACTTCAGGCTCACACAATCACGCGGTACCAGAACTGGTCAGAACCAGTTCGGCGCTTGCGCAATCCAAGGCGGGTTTCCGGGGCGCACCAGCAGGAGCCACCAGGGCGATCCCACCACCGTGGAATCGCTCCAGCGCCCTCTACCGCCCAACCGGCACGTGCGTTACACAGCCCCCCACGAAGACCTTGTTTGCCCCCAAACAAGACCATGGGCGCTGCTGCCGCACCCCGGCCAACCGCCCCGGAAAGCGCACAACGCCAACATTACAACAACAACAACAAAACAACAGCTTAAGGCTTAACAACAAGAAAACAAAACTGGTTAAGAGTTCTCGTCTAGGAGGTAGGAGGTGGCTGGCGCTGGACTTCTGTCTGTCGGAACAGCTGTTCCCAGAATTCCTGCGGCACATCGTCGGGGTAGCGTGGAGGTGGGGTGCTCCAGGGGGTAGCAGTCCTCCCAGAGAAGGCTGGTCCACCGCTGACGGATGCACGAAGTACTGGCCGTACTGTTGGCCCTCGTATGTCTGTAGGAGCCTTCCTGGAACCTCATAGGAGTGGACCACGCTTGATCGAAACAGTCGGTGGCCGTCGCTGTCCAAACCGGTGGCCGTGGTCTCCAGGCGCCATTCGTCCCGCAAGTGCTCGCATAAGGGGACCGGCATGTGGGTGGCCACCTCCCTCACATCGTGTGGTCGCTGGACGACGCCGTCCATGTCCAGCCGCATCCAGGTTCCGTCCGGCAGCTCCACCCGACACCCGGCCGGCAAGACCCGGGGCTGCCCACTCCATGGAAACGTCGCCATCAGCGGAGGCGTCGGAGGCTCCGTCTGCGTCCCCCCCCCCCCCTCCGCGGAAGCTGGCGGGGAGGGCCTGGCGGTGCTGCTTTCTTCTGGACAGCGTGAGCGGTGTCGGTGACCCCGTCGTCCCGACCAACGGCCCTTGGGCGACCGAGGAAACCGCTCCTGACTCTGGTTTGGCTCGTCCGATTCCGCACGAGGCCGGGGGGAACACTCCAAGCGGCAGGGGTCCCTTGGCGGTCGAGATAGCCCCTCCCGTTCTGGTCGTGGCTGGCTGGCCGACTCGTCCCGTCTGGAACGAGGCCGGGGGGGGCCGCTCCGAGCGGAGGCCGTCCCCCGGCGGTCGGGGTAGTTCTTCTTGCTTCGGTCGTGGCTGGCTGGCCGACTCGTTCCGTTCCGCACGAGGGGGCCGCGAGGGTCGCTCCGCGCGGAGGCGGACCCCCGGACCCCTCGCCGGAACTGGGCTCCGTCGTCTCCTGGTCCGGGACGGTGACGCGGGGCTGGCAGCGGTTGATTGGCCCCGCCCCTTGCAGAGAAGGTCCGGGCTCCCTTGTCGGGAGAGGCAAGGCGGAGAAAGCTCCGGGCCGGCGGCGTCGACGAGATCCATCTCGTCCTCACTCGGGTGAACGTCCAAGGTGTCTGCCCCCGCCATCACTCCGGCCACCAACCCCCCTTGGCAATACCGGTGGTGACGCGCCCGGACGTCCTCCCGGTAGAGCTGGAGGCCGCAACCCCGCTCGCACGCGTACGGGCGTTCCGCGTGGAGCTCCTCGCACGCAGTGCGGACGTGCGTGCGGCGGTTACTACGGCGGGTGAAGGTCTTTCCACAGTGAGGACACGCCACGGGAGCCATCCTGCGGGGGGAAGGGGAAGACACAAGTTTGGTTAATGCAAGACAATATCTGCTAGGGCGGACTACTTTCCGGCCGGCGCGAGTATACCGTTCGGTGCCTGGTTCCGTCGGCGGAGGAGGCGAGTGAACACCCTCCCCCTCAGGTTCGTCCGGTCCCAGATCTGCGTCCGTCTCCTCCAACCCGTCAAGAGCGACACCCGTCTCCGCAACGGGCGGAAACGCCTCCGCCTCTGGCTCCTCCGGAGGTAGTTCCACTACGTCCGACCGGACGTTCCTGTCCTCTGGCGGCCCCGCCGACGGAGCCCGGGGCTCTGGGCTAGATGCTGGTGATGGCTGCCCTCCCGGATGTGGCTGTCCTTCCTCTATGACTCGGCTGGGTTCCCCAGGGTGGTTCTCTGCAGCCCGTCTCCACCAGTCTACCTGGGCGTCACCCAAGTACGGTTTAAGCCGGTTGAAATGGACCACCTTGGCCTTGGCGCGAGGCAACCTTTGAATCCGGTAGGTGACGTCGTCGGTCCTCTTCAAAACCACAAAAGGCCCGTCCCACCCGCACTGCAGTTTGGGCGTGCGACCCACCTTCTTGGAGGGGGTGTAGAGCCACACGGCACGTCCGGGCTCGTAACCGGCACCGTCTGCCCGACGATCGTAATGCTGCTTCTGGTATGTCTGGCTCCCCCTCAGGTGCTGCCGAGCGAAATTGTGCGCGCGCTCAATCTTCGCCCTCAGTTCGTCTACGTACTCCTGTTCCGTCGCCTCTGCCGTCGGCTCCTCTGGCTGTCCCACCACCAACTTGGTGCTGTCGTGCTGGGAGGAATGGTACGCCATCATGACGTACGGAAGGTGTTCGTCCCAGTCGTCCTGGTTCTCCCGCACGAACAGGCTCAACATCGTCTTAACGGTGCGGTTGAACCGCTCCACCATTCCGTCGGACTGGGGATGGAACGGCGTCGTGCGAGTCTTGTGGAAACCCAGTAGACGGCAAGTGTTCTGGAACAGTCGGGCTTCGAACTCCCTCCCCTGATCCGTGTGGATCTCGAGGGGGGTGCCGAAACGGGTGATAACCTGCTCCACCAGGGTTTGGGCCACGGTGAGGGCTGTCAGGTCCGGGATCGGAAAAGCCTCCACCCACTTGGTAAAATAGTCGGCCACCACCATGATGCTTGAATTACCAGCCTTGGTTTTAGGGAAACGACCTGTGAGATCGATCGCGATGCGCTCCATCGGCGCACCAACCAAGTACTGCTGCAGTGGGGCCCGGAGGGGTCGAGGGGGCGGCTTCTTTGAACCACACTTGTGGCACTTCCGGCACCACTCCATCGCCTGGCGTCGCATCTCCCGAAAGTACACCGGCGCTTGCCTCAGCCGAGCAACCGTCCGGGCAACACCCAAGAGTCCCGATGTCCTGCAATCATGGGTCAGCCGCAAGATGTCCTCCACCCGTGTCCGAGGGACTACAACCTTCCACTTGCGGGATCCGTCCTGAGGCTGCTCCCACCTTATCTGTAGCACCCCGTGGGATAGTCGCAGGGTCTCCCACTTCGCCCACCAGAATTTTGTGCCCTCGTCCAGGGCCGACACGTCCGACCAGCCGGGTCTGGGGACTCCTTCATCTAGCCAGTGGACGATTCGTCCCAACTCTGGGTCGTCGCGCTGTTCCTGCTTTAGCTCTTCGGAATCCCAGGCCGCCAGGAGTCCCTCCACCGGAGTGGTCTCTTCCAGCTCTGTCTCCCCAATGGCTCCCAACAGGGGTCCCTTGGTATAGCATTCGTGGCTGACCTCGCCCGAACGTCCACATTGACCGCACGGGATCCTGGAAACAGCGTCGGCGTTCGTATGCTTCTTCCCCGCCCGATGTTCCACGTCGAACTCGTAACACCCCAGCCTCTGGATCCACCTGGCAGTCTGCCCCTCCGGCTCCTTGAAGTTGAACATCCATCGGAGGGATCCGTGGTCCGTTCGGAGCAAGAACCGTTTGCCAAGGAGGTAGTGTTTGAAGTAGTGGACGAAATGGACTACGGCCAACAACTCTCTCCGAGTGGTACAGTAGTTGCGTTTGGCCTTGGACAAAGTACGGCTCCTGTACGCGATCACTTGCTCACCTTCCTTCCCTTCCTGTGCCAGCACTGCTCCGATGGTGCAGTTGCTGGCGTCCGTGTCCAAAATGTAACGGTGCTCCGTGTCCGGGTATCGTAGCACCGGTGCCGTGGTTAACGCGTCCTTCAGGTGGTCGAACGCTGACTGACAAGCGACAGACCATGAAAATGTTATCTGGCTCTTGGCGGTCAGGGCGTGAAGGGGACGGGCGATCTCGGCAAAATTCACGATGAAATGCCTGTAGTAGGAGGCGAGGCCCAGGAAGCTCCTGACTTGGGTCAGGTTCGCGGGTTGTGGCGAGCTCCTAATGACTGCGACCTTCTCTGGGTCGGTCCTGACTCCGTCGGCTGACACGAGATGGCCCAGGAAAGACACCTCCTTCTGAAAAGGCTACACCTATTGGGTTTGAGTCTTAATCCCGCGGCCCGGAACCGTTCCAGGACTACCGCCAACCTCTCCTGATGCTCCTCGAAATCTGTCCCCCACACGATAACGTCGTCCAAGTAGACTACTGCCACTTGCCATTGTAGTCCCTTCAATACCTGTTCCATCAAGCGCTCGAACGTTGCCGGAGCGTTACACAGTCCGAACGGCATAACGGTGAACTGGTACAGCCCGTTCTGCATGCCGAACGCCGTCTTCTCCCGGTCCTCCTTCTCCATCCCGACCTGCCAATAGCCGTTGGCTAGGTCGAGGGTACTGAACCACTTTGCCCCGCTTAAGGCGTCAAGGTTATCTTCGATTCTGGGGATGGGGTAGGCATCCTTTATTGTCACCTCGTTAACCCTCCGGTAGTCCACGCAGAAACGGACAGTCCCGTCCTTCTTCCGGACCAACACCACCGGCGACGACCAAGGACTACCAGACGGTTCCACCACGCCATCCCGCAGCATCTGTTGTACCTGCTGGCCGGCCTCTTGCCTCTTATGGAGCGGCAACCTTCTGGGTGGTTGGCGAACAGGCACCGCGTCTCCCGTATTGATGGCGTGTTTGGTCAGTTCCGTGTGCCCCAGGCGACCGTCGGGGCCGGTGAATGCTCCGGCGAACTCCGTCAGTAGCCCCGCCAGTCGGGAACGTTGGGTCCGGTTGAGGTCCGTCGCTCCTCGCTCCAGGAGGTCTTGCAGGTGAGGAGGAACCTCCGGCCGTGCGTCCGCCGGAGCACGGCTAGGGGCAGCCCCTCGCCGTCCCTCTTCTAACTCTATCACGTCCAACTCCTCCACCGGCGAGAAGAGAGCCAAACGGCTGCCCTGGTAGATCGTCACTGGGTCGGCCGTCGGGTTGAAAACCCTCACCGGCACGGTTCCATTGTTGGTGTCCACCAGACCTGTGGCGACCGCAACACGGCAGTTGTCCGTAGCTTTTTAAGTTTGGGTAGACCATCCCATCCCCACTCGTGACCCGCTCCTTATTTCGCCGGCGAGGATCGCTTCGTGGCCGGCCGGAATCACCATGTTCTCTGCCACCTGCACTCTTGCCACGAGAGGCTCACGTGTAATACCCCCCAGGGCAAACTTCCTCCCGTCGAAGGTGACCGTGTGGTCGTTCCAATTCCACTCACAGTGGTACTTCGCGAGAAAGTCCAATCCCAGAATCACGTCCGGCTTGATCTCGGCCACAGTAAAGGTGTGGTGCACGCGGAGGTCGCCCACTTGTAACTCAAAATTCCCCCTTCCTTCCGACGGCATAGGACTGCCGTCCGCCATCCTCGGGCCTGGGACTGCGGGGCGTAGTCTCCGTCCATCCGCATGGAGCCAGGCATGGTAAAACCGTCCCGCAATCAGGCTCACTGTCGCCCCGGTGTCGAGAAGGCAACGCACTGGCCTTCCGGCCACCATCCCCTCAATGTAGTTGGCTCCGGGCGTCCCTGTCGCGGCTGGGCCGACTGGGCTTGCCGGCCCAGAAGCTGGCGGTCTCCGTGCTCCCTCGGCTCTGGGCCGGCGCGGCGGGGGGGCGCCTTTCCCACTCCGGCTGGGGCAGTCCCTTCTGAAATGGCCGAGTTCATGGCACCTGTAGCACTCCACCTGGGCCCGCGTCTCAGGCTTGTACCCCACTGGCAGGACCGACTCAGGCTCCACGGCCGGAGCCTGATGAAGCTGCTCCACCGACCTTACATCCCTGGCTCCGGCCTTCCCTCTCCGGCTGAACTCTTGGGACTCCATGAACGCCTCCATTTTGGTTGCCAGTGTAACAGCCTCGGTCAGGGTCGCCGCCTTACGGGAGAAAAGGTGACGCTGTAGTTGTTCCTCCCCCAAGGCCCTCCGGAATGCCTCAACGCCCAAGTCCTCCCGCGCCTGTGCCGGTAGTCTCGGGTAGCTTTTCAGTACCAGCCGTCGAATGGACTGTCCCAGGCTACTGAGCGACTCATCGCGTCCCCTCGTCCGCATGGACAACTGGGCCCGATGTAATGGGACCTGTGCCGTCACGCCGAAACGGTGCTCGAAGTTTTCCAAGATGGAGGAATATTCCCCCCGTGCCTCTGGCGCCATGTCTGCCAGTGCCTCCTGGGCCGTACCTTTTAGGTGAGACGCCAGATACATTGCCTTCTCGGCGTCACTCCAATGATTGACTGTCGCGACGCTCTCAAAGTGAATCAAGTAGCCCAACCAGGACGCAACTCTGTCGAACTTATCCGGAAGCATCATCGGCCTCCGACTACCTATTCCTGTTGGCTCCGGTCCTGCGGCGACGCTAGTTGGCGCTGGCCTAGACGCGGCTCTCCCAACGCCCATAGTGGGGGCCAGTCCGGGCCCACCAGGGGGCACCGAGTGGTGGCCTCCCCGGTCGTCTCCCCACTTGGACGGTCCCTCGTTGAGCACATCGCCGGCGCCGCGTCGGCCTGTGTGTGCAACATCCCCGCTCCATTGGCTTGTGCGCGGAGCAGCTTCCGCTCCGTTGACTTGTGTGCGGAGCAGCTTCGCTCCATTGACTTGTGTGCGGAGCAGCGTTGACGGCTCCGCTCCATTGCCCTGTGTGCGGAGCAGCGTTGACGGCTCCGCTCCATTGACCTGTGCGCGGAGCAACCCCGCTCCATTGACTTGTGTGCGGAGCAGCGTTGACGGCTCCGCTCCATTGGCTTGTGTGCGGAGCAGCTCCGCTCCATTGACTCCCATGCGGAGCAGTGCCGATTGCTCCGCTCCATTGGTTTGTGCGCGGAGCAGCTCTGCTCCATTGACTCCCATGCGGAGCAGTGCTGACGGCTCCGCTCTATTGGCTTGTGTGCGGAGCAGCTCCGCTCCATTGACTCCCATGCGGAGCAGTGCTGACGGCTCCGCTCCATTGGTTTGTGTGCGGAGCAGCTCCGCTTCATTGACTCCCATGCGGAGCAGTGCTGACGGATCCGCTCCATTGGTTTGTGTGCGGAGCAGCTCCGCTCCATTGACTCCCATGCGGAGCAGTGCCGATTGCTCCGCTCCATTGGTTTGCGTGCGGAGCAGTTCTGCCCCATTGACTCCCATGCGGAGCAGTGCCGATTGCTCCGCTCCATTGGTTTGCGTGCGGAGCAGTTCTGTCCCATTGACTCCCATGCGGAGCAGTGCCGATTGCTCCGCTCCATTGGTTTGTGCGCGGAGCAGCTCTGCTCCATTGACTCCCACGAGGAGCAGTTCTGATGGCCCCGCCCCATTACCTTGTGTGCGGAGTAGCCTCGTCCCGTTGCCCCCCGTGAAAAGCAACTCCAGCGGTTCAGCTCCATTTTCCCGCGTGAGGAGCAACCTCGACGGCTCCGCTCCACCGCCTGGTGTGCGCAGTAACTCCGCTCCGTTGGCTCGCTAATAAAAACCTTGTCCCGTCGCCCCAGTGTGGCCTCCCGTCTCCCTGCTGGCTTCGAACAAAAACTCCCTGTGTTGTCCATTGCTCCCTGAGAGGGCGCTGTTCTGGTGACCTGTCTCCAGGCGACTCCTTGTCCCCGCTGCGTCGACGAACTAAGCCCGCGGACGCTCCGAGTGAAGCGACCCGCCGGCTGCGCCGTCGTCCACGGCCCTGGGCGGCCCCTCCTTAGGTTGAAAACCCACCGGTCTCGGATATGGGCTGGATGTGTCCTGGCGATGTCCCACCCCCGCTGCGCTGACGGGCACGGCTCGGGCTCGCTCCGAGTGTTGCGAGCCGTCTGCCGCGCCGCCGTCTACAGCACGGGCCGGTCCCTCCCCGGACTCGAAAATTGTATGGAACAACTGTGGAATTTCCCGATGAGGCCCCACTGGTGTAGAGTAGTAAACCCTGGGAGTGTCCCGCAGAGACCCCGCCCCCGCCGCACCAACAGCCACGGCTTGGGATCGCCCCGCGTGGCGCGAAACGTCTGCCGCGCTGCCATCTACAGCACGGGCCGGGCCCCCCCCCCCCCCCGGACTCGATAATTTTGGTATGGAACAATTGAGGGATGTCCCGGTGAGGCCCTGCCCGGGCTGCATCGACGGGCATAGTTTGGGATTGTTCCGCGCGGAACAACCCGTCTGTCGCGCCGCCGTCTACAGCACGGGCCGGGTCCTCCCCGGACTCGGTAGCGGCCCCAGACAATTTATGGGAAAGGGCGCCCTCACCCCGGATTGGAGTGGACGCACCGTCGCCCCCCAACCATTGGGACATGTTCTTAAATTCCCCGCTATCATTCCCTAACTCTTCCCCCAGAAAACACCCTGACTCCCAGGAAACCATAGCCCCCCCCCCCCCAGAGCTCTCCGGTATATCCTTAAAGAAGGCCTCTAACAATTAAATATAATAGGTTTGAAATTTTGGACTCTTGGAAACAAAGTTACACCACTGATTGTGAAAATAGCCATATATGTTGGTCTCAAAGAGTTCCTCTGCAAGGTCTACGCCCCAGAGAGCAAAATTGCTAAGGTGGAAAAGCTGAGATGGTGGCTTTTCACAAAGAAACAGGCTGAGTCAGAGAGGTTGCCGCCTACACAAGAGACACTGCGACAAGCAATCATGAGGGCGCAACATCAAGCAATCATTTGAAACAATGACACTGTTCCAAACCCAGTGGTACCGTCTCCACAGGACTATGGATGGAACTTAGAAGACCATGTATGGGTTCCAGTGATGACCAAGCAACAGCCTGCACCAACGGCGATCATCCAGCTGGTGAAGTGCGGCTGTACAAGGTCCAAATGTGACAAAGACAGGTGCTCCAAATTTCAGTTGATAATAAGTTAGTGAATTAAAATATATAAAGGTGAAAAGGAAGGGGATAAAAGGATGCAAGATATGATCATTTAAACAGGACTCGTGCTTTACTTCGACTTTGAATTTGTGACTTATTTTGGGGGGAATCGACTACTTATTATTAGGAGCTAATTAAACTTGCCCATATGTTCCTCTTAAGACAAATCAAATATTGCACAAGGTGAATAATCACATCTTAAAAAAGAATAACGCCTAAATTTCATTCACGTTTAATGCGTTGTAGTTTAGCATTTCTGTAATGGAAATTTTAGATTTTTGCCATGATAATAGATTTCTGCCATGATAATACATGTATGTTTCTGCCAACTGAATTCGATTTGCGATAAATTTTGAAGTGAAACTGCAGCTATAGAAATTTAATGATCATTACTTCTTGCAAAGACTACGATGTTGTTTTTCTTAAAATGTTTAAACTTATTCCTTTTCCTTTTATGCAGTGGCTACTCCGTCGGGTGTGCCGACCGTGACGGGAAGCCAAGTCCCGATCGTCAACTGCAAGCGAACGTCAAGGCGCATCAGGAGCGCTATCCAAGGTGAACAACGCGTCAAACTTGAGAAGGCATTTCAACAACTAAAATTGTATTTTGCCATGTAACAGCCTCATCAGATTACAAACGCAGGTTTCAACTGTGGAAACCAGTGCCTCTGCAAGCTTCAATGTGTCAGTAAATGACCAAGTACGGTAGATATTTGATGGAAGTTCTGTAAAACATGTACCTAAATCGGCCATGTCTTGTTGCATTAAAATTTCTTCTTCAGAAAAATCACTCATTTTAGTTGTATTTAACCTTTGGAAAGTTCCAAGCATCTTTTTAAATATTTACTGCATAAGAATGATTTGGTACATGTACCAACTGAAGGGGCTTACTGTACATTGCAATTCAAGGTTAACCTGGGAATGAGAGTGGAAAAAACATTGAGCCTTTTCACAGAAGTGGAAAAATGTTTTTCCACCTGTTCAGAGTTTTTAAAAATGTACCATTCCATTTGCAGTGCCAACTTTGAGTTACAATGGACTATACATGCTCGACATAAACTCGACGATGTTCAAAATTCGGATGCCTTTCTGGAACTTTGTATGAATATAATTATTTTACAATCAATAATGAAATTTAAAGGTAGGATACACCATTTGTAGATATCAAAAAAATTACTAGAAAATTATTAATAAATATCTTACTAATTTGAAAGTAAATAATTAGTCCAGGGGATCTAGCAAAATGATTGCACTCTATAATCCTGTAATTGTTAAAAAATAAAAAATGGAATTAAAAAAAAAAAAAAAAACTATCACCAAATAACGACACCGGCTAAAAACGAACGCTTTTTTTTTTTCTTTTTTTTCCCGGACATCCACGATTTAAAACTTCGGACAGGTCATTTAAATGATATTTACTATAAAACACAACCCCCCAAACCAGACATTTAAACCCTTTAGATTTAAATGTCAACACTTTGAAATTAAGCACAATATGTGTGTGACATATTACAAAACAAATATTTACTGTTTTATCTTG
Organism: Crossaster papposus; assembly: GCA_037893245.1. Lineage (NCBI taxonomy): Eukaryota > Metazoa > Echinodermata > Asteroidea > Velatida > Solasteridae > Crossaster > Crossaster papposus. The sequence continues at coordinate 68,588 of JBAIAA010000705.1, read as the reverse complement.
TGGTGTAGTAAACCAGCCTCCTGAGGTTATGAAGCATATATTTTTTTTTTCTCCGAGGCGAAGCCCAGGAGGAAAATGAAATGCCCCGTGGATCACCTCCGGAGGCTGCCTGTAGTTTTACTACACCACTTAAAGCAGTAAATATTTATTTGTTGGTTATATACAATGCCTAAATAAATCCACATCATTGGATTTTTTCTTTTATTGTCCAAAGATTTGAACTTAACAACAATAAAAATTATCGGATTGGTATATTTTATTCTATTTCTAATTTTGAAAGTCATAACTGGTGGCGATTATAAGATTCCATTCAAGTGTTGTATAAAACAAATGAGGTTTCCCATTTTCTTGTTGAATGAAACCCTCTGTCTGTCACCTTATACAAATTGTCTTAACATTTCACTACACTACCATAATTTTGTTTTTACTAAGGCATACAAAAAAAATGTTATGTTGGCGTAACGGGCCCAAAAAAATAGGGTAGGTAGGTACTAGGTACATGTAGGTAGGGATTCTTTTTGTTCTTCTTTTTTTTTTCTCCCAGCAATGAAAATTATATGTTTTCTAATTGTTTAAGCCGGTAGTGATACACGATAGCGTGTCCAGGTTTAATATTTTCACAATCCACACACACAACAATGAGAAACGGTCAGAAATGGTTTCAAACGTATTTATAACTAGATTTATATAGATTTTAATCATTACATTTTGTCCCTTGAAAAAAAAAATATCCAGGGTCGGCCATATTTTTAGGGTCGGTCGGGTTACACCAACATAACATTTTTTGTAATGCCTAATTACTAGATTTACAGAGTTGTATTCAAGTACTTTCTGATTACTTTGTCTCACTTTGTTCGCAACAAAAGGCTCAATGTTTAGTAGTAAACAAACATTGAAAAAGTACTGATACACAGTCTCCGTCAGCTAGGAATGTTCTCCCAGCTAACACCCTGAAGTGAGGCCAGTCCGGGGAGCCAGTGCACACCCTCTACACACGTCATAAACCAACCATTTAACAATTTACCCCGTCGTAGTTCCCTTAATATAGGTTTAATCAAATTAAATTGTTATACCTTCAACTTAGATACTGTATTTGTATTGGTATCTAACTATCGCGTTTCCAGTCAATACAAATGCTGTCTGTAAAGGCACTGAGCCGTGAACCCAAAACAGAGGAATAACAAAACAATTGTTGACTGCTGTGATTTGGGATATGACGTTTTGAACACCCTCTGGGGTTAAAAACATACCGGTATCCCACCCCACAACAGTCGATAACTGTTGTCACCTCTTTAAAAATCTAATCACTACTCAGCCCTCAAAAAAAAAAATTGGTACCGACATGCCACTCTGCAAGTACTTTTAAAGGAAACCATATTTTCCATTGTCATATTTTTAAAATTTCTTTTTGTAGTTAACTGCCAAACCAGATGAACTGCCAGACTTCACAGTGTGTGAATATTTCTGGCACTGTCCCAGATCTTGGTTTGTTGTCAGTTCAAGGGTGTTGATGAGGTTTATCCTGAAGCTGTCACTGCACTCATTTTACAATAGTGGCTGGAGTGAAGGCATTGTGACTAGATGGTGCAGACCGTTGGCTTCTTGGTGCGATTGTGATAACGTCCAATATCATGTAATTCAGTTACAGGTAAATTGAGACTTGGTTCCGGTGGTTGGTGGCATGTGATGCAATGTCGCAGACATTTATTTGTTGCATGTCATGAAGCCATCATTGATCTCCAATTACAAAGGTGGCTGAAGAGAAGGCGTTGTATTGAATGAATGGTGCAGACCTCCATAGGCGCGATTGTGACAGTGTGTGCAGGGAGCATTGTCAGAGGTTTACAGTTCATGACTTGGTTCCAGAGAATCGATGGCACTGTCGCAGATCTTTGTTTGTTGTCAGTTCATGGGCATTGATAAAGTTATCATGAAGCCGTCACTGCACTCTAATTACATAAGTGGCTAGAGAGAAGGCATTGTGATTGAATGGTGCAGACATCTATCGGCTTCCTATTGTGCAGAAAGCAACAGAGGTTAACAGTTGAGACTCGGTGGATCGATGGCATGTAATGCACTGTCGCAGATCTTCATCCGTTGCCAAGTTCGTAGATGTTGCCGAGGTTCATGAAGCCATCACTGCTCTTCAATTAAAAAGATGGCTGACGTGAAGGCATTGTAATTGAATGGTGCAGACCTATCGGCTTCCTATTGTGCAAAAAGCATTGTCAGAGGTTTACAGTTGAGACTCGGTAGATCGATGGCATGTAATGCACTGTCGCAGATCTTCATCCGTTGCCGAGTTTGTAGATGTTGGCGAGGTTCCTGAAGCCAGCACTGCTCTCCAATTACAATATGAGTGAAGGCATTGTGATTGAATAGTGTAGACAGCTATCGGCTTCCTATTGTGCAGAAAGCATTGTCATAGGTTTACAGTTGAGACTCGGTAGATCGATGGCATGTAATGCACTGTCGCAGATCTTCATCCGTTGCCGAGTTTGTAGATGTTGACGAGGTTCCTGAAGCCATCACTGTTCTATAATTACAAAGGTGGCTGGAGAGAAGGCATTGTGATTGAATGGTGCAGACCTCTATTGGCTTCCTATTGTGCAGAAAGCAATGTCATAGGTTAACTCGGTGGATCAATGACATGTGACGCACTGTCGCAGATCTTCATCCTTTGTAAATATTTGTAGATGTTGGCGAGGTTCCTGAAGCCATCACTGCTCTCCAATTACAAAAGTGGTTGACATGAAGGCATTGTGATTGAATGGTGCAGACCTCTATTGGCTTCATATTGTGCAGAAAGCAATGTCATATGTTAACTCGGTGGATCAATGGCATGTGACGCACTGTCGCAGATCTTCATCCGTTGTCAATGTTTGTAGATGTTGGCGAGGTTCCTGAAGCCATCACTGCTCTCCAATTACAGAAGTGGTTGACATGAAGGCATTGTGATTGAATGGTGCAGACCTGTCCGCTTCTAGGTGTGATTGTGATAACTACCAGTATCACGTGATTCATGCAAGGTGGTATTAGACCTCAGCAAAATCAGTTGTAAAAAGTGTCCATCAATTACTTCTTGCAGCAATGCATTTTGAAGAACTTCCACAAGTACTGTAGACTGACGTCACACGTTTTAGAAAGTCAGTATTCTTACTTTTCTGCTGTGTGATGGTTGATGTCAGAATGACTTCATGGATCACAGGTTTCATTTTGAAGCTGGATGAAGACGGAACATCTGGATTTACTACTGGTTTAGAGATGTTGGTTAAAGCAATGTTACCAGACACTGCAGATGCCGTCATGATTACCGCTGCAGTAATCCAAGGCTTCCTGCTGCTGCTGGATTGAGTGAGCTGTGAATGCTGAGCTGTCTCACCGCTAGATTGGCTACAGTTAAAGTGGGCAGATGGCAATGTGAGGAGCACTCGCTGATGTCTGCGTCTTACAGACGCGGTTCTAAAAGTACATGCTAGAAAATACGTATGCTGGAAAATACGTGTACTGGATCTGCGAAAGTTGGAAGTTGATGTCACGTGCGAAGGGTCTAGCAGCTCTAAAATATTGGCTCTAGAACCGCACCTGGCATCTTACCAGATGGACAGTCATAATCTTAAGAAGTTCTGGGTGTGGAGAACTTCCACATCCCCACTTCTGAATGGACTCTTGATGATTTACTGGTTCCAAGTAGGTACTGCCTTCCACGGTTCATGGACCATCCAGCCTGACAGAGGCTATCACGTGTTGGCTTTAGAAATCAAGTCCTCCCTGCTTGAGTCACTCTGCATCATCAAGAAGAGCCATTTAACTTCCCAACACTGTCTGGATAACAACAGGTCTCCAAGTTGTTCCAAGTTGTCTTCAATTTAACATTTTTCTAGACTTTCATTCTGCAAGCCATGAATGTGCATTCACATGTGCAGTCATCTCTCTGAGAAGCAGGGTTTGTTTAGCAGTAACCAAAATTTATGTTTGTTTAATTTATATACCGGTAATTAGACTTTGGAAAATATGGTTCCTTTAACCAGTTCGCGCCGGGATTATTTTAACATCACCGAGCCGAGGGGCGGGATTATTTTTAACGAAACTCGATCCTAACAGACATTTCTGGCCTTGCTCATGGCGAGTTTATGCGTCATCCATTTTGAATCTGGGGAAATCTTTGCGTTTATATATGTACGTCATCCGGCGCGAACTGGGTAAAGACTATTAAACATGTACATTCATTACACTTTAATACTATTATATAACTGATATACAGATCTTTGTCATTTAATTGGTGGAACTCGTACCATGTGACATTCATTATTGTTCCCATTCACATCAGGTTAATGAGATTTACTATTCAACAGTTATAATCATCCTTGTTGCTATGGTTAACAGTTGACCCTCACCACAAAACCTGGGGAGAAGGTTGTGACCTGATTTATGCTGGGCTGTTTTCCAAATCCCACCTTCATCTCCATCTTTGGCTTCATTCATGCAGTTTAGCAATGGTAATGGAGCCGGAGACGAAGCCTAAGCTGGGGTTTAGAAAATGGCTCTGCTTGTTGGAAACATTAACGATGGTACACCATTGGTTATTGCTTGAATTACTGAAAGTTCCAATCCAGCTCACAATCATGTCAACAAAAGGTGAAGAGCAAGGTGCCTTTTGTGCTTAAAATGCAACAAGACATGTCCTGACATACTAGCATAACAACATGTACACTCGTGTACTGGTATTTGGAAAGATTTGGAGATTGAGTTCAAAACAAATTATGTTACTTTTAAACCTTTTTCTGTAAAAACACACACAAAAATGGAAGACTTTTGCTAGAAATCTATTTATGCAGTGCACTGGGTTCCAACAAAAAATGAATTTGGTTGGAATAATCAAGAGATAATAATTCTTACAAAAGAACTTTGTAAGATGCTCTCATTGTAAGAAGAGGCAGAGGTTATTTTATGTGAGGTTGATGGAGAGTGGGTCAAACTAACTATCAACCAGACGAGATATCCAGTCTACAACATCAAAGTGAACTATGATCAGTGTTTGCTGATGACACTGATGACAAAGACATTGAAGACATTAATTACATCTTGTCCCTGACGACTTCCATTCAAAGGTTGATTTGCTTTGAACGATAATGGTACAGAGTGTTTCTTACTTATTGTAGAGGGGGGGGGGGGGGGGAGGTATGTAATGGCAGGGTATCAAATGAAATTGATGATGAAATAAGGATGAAAAGGAAGGAAATTGATGCAAATGAGAAGCTACAGCATGAAGTTTTAGGAAAAGGTTTGACAAAATTATCCAAGAATTAAGGTTAAAGAGAGCAGCATATCATAGTGGCGCATACATTGGTTGAGATGTCCACAAAGTTCACCAGGCCGCAAACATAGGGAAATTTGCAAACGTTTTTGAACCATTGACAATAGATGAGAATAGTTTCAGTTCCACATATCCTAAAGGTTAAAATGACAGTCCTTCTTCGTAAATATAGGATGTGCTATGTTTTTTACACTGCTAATCGCCCTCTATGTAAGCACGAGGTTGAATTACTAGTTCTCCGTTGCTGCAGTTTCGGGTGCTGGTTTATAGTGAATTGCCTTTGGAAAACCTGAAACGCAAGTTTCATTTGTTGACCATAGAAGTTCCTTGACAAGCGAGACGGCTCTTGAGAACAGGAATGTTCACTGAACAAGCTTCAGAAACTATCCACCTATATGTTAATAGGCTTGAGCGGATGTACTGATCTGTTCAGAATATTCCTCAAAGGCAGCAGATAAAAAAAGACGGAGGAATTTTTTTTTCGGTGGGAAGAATAGAAGATCTCTTCTCATTAGTCCACCTTCATTAATACTGTTGTTTGTTTGGTTTTTACTTTTTTGTAGATCAAGATGAGCAGAAAATGGGGAAAAAAGATGAGCAGAAAATGGGGAAAAAAGACGATGATCCACCCACCCCAAGAAAGGTGCAAAAAAGCGGCCCCGGCAATCGAGGAGCTAACCTCTTCGGGGTGGTCTACAGGGCAGGTTCACAAAAGGTTTGTACTGCAAGTTGTGTGTGTAAATTCTTGACAGATAAGACAATATAGGCATGCTGAAAATTTTGTTTCTATTTTTCAATTCATACTGCATAAATAAATGTACTAAAACAAAAGCTGTTCGGGGTACCAAAAGAAATTTGAATTTATATATTATTACTGTTCTTATTTTCCTATTTTCTTCACACAGCTCCCCCTCCCCCCTAAAATGCAGGCAAGAAGTTACTATAGTAAGTACCATAGATAGCTTTCAAATTTAGGCGACACTTCAACTTTGAAAAATGCAAAGTAGCAAACCTCCCTAGTACAAGCAAACTTGCACATATGTCCTCGTTCTGTTATTCCGTAATAAATATACGACACGCCATTTAATTGTTAGACCCAAAGAGCAACTTATTTACCAGAGGCGGTGCCTTTGGATAGCTCCTGAACTGATTGCCAACAGGAACCACTCATTTGCAGGCACCGACACATCATGACCACATTTATGTCCATTCATCGACAAATATTCGCAAACAAATTTGAATTCTTGTCTCCGTTTTCAGTGTGTAATGTGTACCGTTTTAACGGAGGTACGGTAAACAGAGCAATCGCCTGTTAAAGTAGTTTCTCAGCCAGCCCCCGCCCCTCCCCCCCCTCTCCCCCTCTCCTGTCCCCCCTCTTCTAAATACAGAATACAGCGTGCAACAGGCTAATTATAGGCTAGTTAACAATACATACTTTTCTGAACTATTTTGTTTTTCAATATAGGTTGTTAGGTGGATCACCCGTTCAACAACCCCAGATAATATACAAATACCTGCTCAGTACAAAGCAGTTTGGGCAGATTCTGCAAATAAACCCTCACCAGTCACTAAGGCTTGGACTATCGAACACCAAAGTTAACCAAACGATGATGCTGGCAGACCACTTAATCAAGAGCTCGAGACCGAGCATCATCCACAGACTGAACCTCAACAAATCCTTGCTTGTGGAGTTTTAAACAAAATTAACACAAGATGAAAAGATGCTTGCTGATTTAGCCTAGATGGCAAAGTTGGGTACTTTGACAATGAGCTGTATGAAAAAGATGAAGTATAACATTTTTAGCCCATTATCTAAATATACCAATCTACAAATCAAGTGTCAAATGTTTGGGGCAAAAGAGGAAGTGAATAGACCCAACACATTTTGATTGGACATTTTTTATTCAAATTAAGGAACTTGTCATAGAGGGTGGGCAGATTAAAGAATTTTTCAAACGCTGCTCGCAAGAGATCAAGGTGTAAATCAATTCCACATATTGACCATACTTTGTATTTGTTTTTGTTTTTTACTTCAACATCTTTGGGCCAATTCTGCTGAAATTCACTTAATACTCACGTTAAAACCCACCTGTGAAAGCTTACGAATAAAGTATTGACACCTTAGTTCATTCACCCTTCAATCCAACACTGACAAGCGACAGAGGGCGCTATTGAAAATGTAGAAATATCAACAAGGATGTATAGGCCCTAATTTGTTATTATTTTTGTCGATTTTATGCTTACAGCTACCGGTATGATGTCCTATTCAGAATACGGCTCATTCACAGAGCATTCAACACAGCTCATTTATAAGCAGGCCTGGAATTACAATTTGTTTAGGGCAAGGCCACTTTGGCCTTGGAGTATTCAACATTTGGGAGGGCACCAAGGCCAGTAGAAAGGGCACCAAGGCCAAAATTTGAAAATAAAAATGGCACGAAGGTGACGGTGACGGGATTCATTTACTAACAAGGTTTTTCTAGTCATGCGGTGCAACAATTCCACCAGAAGAGGGCGTTCAAACAGAGAGCGCCCTCTGTTGGTCAATGTTTTTTATTTTAGACTGGTCCCTTGTTTAAAGACGTCGGGTGTTCGTGTACAACGGGTGCCGAGAGAGTCACGAATGCGTTGAACGCAAACAATTTACGCTAGTGCAACTTCTTTGACTCGTTCGAGCGGATTGCGCTGAATATACCGTACATTAAAACACGTCACAAGCACAAGATGCATCGTAGGCTGAAAACTATAAACACAAGTAAATATTTAACTTTCATAAAAAGGGCACGACGGCAAACAAGGGAAAAGGGCACGAAATTATGGCCGTGAAAAGGGTATTTTTTCGAGGGGCACCACGGCCAGTTGCAAGGGGATCGACGGCACTGGCCGTCGTGTAATTCGAGGCCTGTATGAGTATCTGGTTGAACAGTTCGCTGACAATAATACCGACGTAAGTACATTTGTGGTCAGAAGTTTACATACACTTTTTTGAATAAAATGTTATTTACATTTGACCACACTTTTTTTTAAAGATCTAACTTTTTCTAGGTAGGGGGTTCATAGTTCGGACGCTTTTGGAACATAAGCTCCCCCCCCCCTACAAAAAAATGTTTGCAGTAATGCTTCCGTGTTCCTTAGGTTAAAAACTTTAACATTAAACTGTTTTCATTAAAGTCTGAGTCCCTGGATTTGAAGTGATTGAGGGTCATTTTTTAGATACTGAAATGTGTCATGTATTGTATCTTTTGCAGCTATCCAAAAACTAACCCACCAAAGTATTTCTTTTGGCCCTTCACATAAAGTTTTGTTGTATGTATATTAAACCAGTATGTGTAAGAAACAACATTTGTGCAATGGTGCTTTGTGCAATTTATGTTGTGGATTGATACTCTAACAAAATAATTTTGTTGCAACTGTATTTCATTGCAGATCCCAGCAGTGAATTGGATTTGTGGTTGCTGCATGTAGTGTTTCGTCCGTGCATTAATAACGACCTGGAACCGTTCTGTGGACAGTGGAACAACCATGGACTAAACACAGAGCACAGAAAGTCTCCATAGCAGCTGTTGAAGTGTTGAATATGCTTGAGTGAGTGAGTGAGTATTTAGGGTTTAACGCCGCCGTACCAGCATCAATGGCCATATTCACTGCTATGGAGGTTTTCTTAAGTACACGGTCTATGGGAAATCGCGTCTGACCATAAGTGGACAATGGAATGTCCGATCGCCACGCCCTTTGGATATGTTTCAGCTGTAGTCAAGCGACTTCTGGAATACGAAATCTGGGCACCGTGACCCTTTCGTGGGTGGAGTTACACCCTTTTCCCTAAAACAGCGCCATTTCGGCCATTACTGACCACTGCAGTGACCAATCGAGGTCGGACTCCGATAGAATGTGGCCGCACCAGTTCGGCCCAATTTCAACCCTCTCGGACCTTTGGTTCACCCGTAATGACCTTGGCAGTTTTAATACTAGATCCCCACCCTAAAAAAAGGAGTGTGACCGGAAGAATGACCACTACCGGACAACCAAATGACCCACACCCACCGAATCTTGATAGGATGTGTCCGAAGGGCCTGACTTCATCCTCTGCAAATTCGAGCCCGATCGGACCAGGGAATTCGGAGTAATACTCTAAACCCAAAACTCCAGTACCTGCGGTTGACCACCGGATATCTAAAAATATTGTGTACACGAACAATGGGCTTTACGCGGGTACTGCAGAATCGGGTCACTTTCCCACGCTATGCCTTTTGCACACTTAACGTCCTTTCTGCCGTCATCTTCTGAGCTGTTAAGACGTGTTATATACTGTCTCCTCATTTTTAACACTTACGAAAATGTCCTGTGGTATTACCACAACAAATACCACAGGACAGTACCACAGGAAATGTCCTGTCATTTTTTGGGACATTACCACAGGAAAAATTTCTGTGGTATTCCTGTGGTACTTTTCCTGTGGTACTTTTCCTGCGGTACTTTTCCTGCGGTACTTTTCCTGCGGTACTTTTCCTGCGGTACTTTTCCTGCGGTACTTTTCCTGCGGTACTTTTCCTGCGGTACTTTTCCTGCGGTACTTTTCCTGCGGTACTTTTCCTGCGGTACTTTTCCTGCGGTACTATTCCTGCGGTACTTTTCCTGCGGTACTATTCCTGCGGTACTATTCCTGCGGTACTATTCCTGCGGTACTATTCCTGCGGTACTATTACTGCGGTACTATTCCTGCGGTACTATTCCTGTGGTACTATTCCTGCGGTACTATTCCTGCGGTACTATTCCTGCGGAACTATTCCTGTGGTACCTGTGGAACTATTCCTGTGGTACCATTCCTGTGGTAACATGTTCCTGTAATACATGTTCCCAGTACTTGTTCCTGTGATATTGATCATGTGGTATTTCCCTTTCAATGAGTACCACCTTCTTCTGTTGAATATTCCTGTAAAAACATGGCACTTTGAAATTAAAGTGATGCACTAAAACCCTTTTAATATGCTCTTTTAGATTGTTGTTTATTGAAAGCCCTTCCACCACCACCACCACCAATCCTACATGTACTTGTGTTGATTTTTTCAGATATACAGCAAACAATACAATTATGTTCAAGTATAATTAGCTGTTAAAATCTTTGTGATGCGAATGCGAAAAGTATAATTGAATAATGAACATGTATACACGAAAAAGTCCTTCAACATTTCTTAGTGTCCAGAGTTTACCCTTATAATGCACAAGTTTGTTCGATCAAATCAACAATTAAGACTTCATTTATAAAGTCTCTGTACGTATGCTCCTCTCGGTGTTCGCTGAATTCTCCCATCTACATCTGTTTCAACCAGCCACAAATATGATCTCTTCACAGTACGGTTAAACTGATCTTCAATCTTGACCAACTCCTGGCATTGAGAACAAACAACAATAAAAATTACGAAAAGGAAAAATCATTAACAAAGTTCAAAACCAAGGGAAAAAACAAAGACTATAATCTGAAAGAATCAAACGTAGTTTAAGACGTACACCTTAAAGAATGGCACCAATCACAAACCTAGCCTTTTCAGCCTTCAATATTTTTAGTCATTACATTGACATTAATTGTTTGTACATGTAGTTGTTTAAGCACCCATTGATGTTTTAATATTTCATTACATTGGTTTTTAATAAAGTCTTCTTATTATTCCTAAAGTACATGTAATGTGATTAAAAATGTGTTGATCGTAAGTTGCATATTGGAATAAGCAATCAGTTGACTAACATTACAGGATCACAACAAGTATATAAAAGATTGACACGATATAAATGTTAAACATTGAAGTCAATACAAAAAAACGTACCACACAACCGAGTCAACCGACAGCCATGACAGCAGCATGACTAAGCCAGAATGCAGTGAAGTTCTGTCCAAATTAAAGCCTTATGCTTTCAACCAAAACAAACATAAACTCAAGTCATTTTGTCATGATATCTTGACAGGCATGTGAGATACATTTTGGCAGTTCTGGGTCACCATTATACTATGAATAGTTGCAGTTTTCTAGCAAACATTGATGTACATATACCACTGATAAACTGCTCTTTCCCCAACCCAATTCAAAATATGCAGCATAGTCCAGTAGCCAAGCTTAGAGTTAATGCAAGGTCATTGGACCTTGAGACTTGCATGCATTGTATATAGGGGTCAAAGGGCATTCACGTGTCCTTGCAAGACAACCACAAGCCATTGTGTGCCTGTACTGCACCAGAGCTGTGTACAGTACATGTATATACATGTACACAATGACTGAGAGATAAGCATTTAGTTTGAGATTGTGTGATGTGTGTATTAACTGGAATAAGAACAGCATTTCTTGTCTGGTATTTTCTCCCAGCCTCCACACAAAATAACGCAGACAGTTCTGTGAAACAATTTACTATTTCTACCTGCCCTCAAAATTAAAATCCCTATGAAAATTACAGCAAAACTAAATCTAACTCGAGCCACAGGGATACCACAGGATATAGATGTAGTAGGAACCAATCTATGTGGTACTGACTGTCGATGTGTACTGTGTGGTATCTCGGTTTGTACCACAGGGATACCACAGGACAACAAGATGGGAACTAATTATGTAGTACTTCAATATGTCTTTAATTTGTGTGTTATCTCAGCATTTACCACAGGGATACCACAGGCCAGAGATGTGGGAAACGGCAATATTGTGGTACTTACTGTCCTTGTGTTGTTATTTACAACACATGAGTACCAAAGGGCAGAGATGTTCTGTGGTACCACACAAAACCATTTTGTATGACATGTTTGTGTCCTGTGGTAATTTGTGTGGTATCTAAGTAAATACCACAGGAATACCACAGGACATCTCTATCCTGTAGTATCCTATGGTATATTACCACACAAAACCATTTTGTATGACATGCCCTGTGGTAATTTGTGTGATATCCAAGTAAATACCACAGGAATACCACAGGACATCTCTATCCTGTGGTATATTACCACACAAAACCATTTTGTATGACTGTCCTGTGGTAACTTGTGTGGTATCTAAGTAATTACCACAGGAATACCTCAGGGCAGCAATGTCCTGTGGTACATACCACACACATTTGTGTGGTATTTGACTGTCCTGCGGTAATTGTGTGGTATACCACAGGAATACCACAGGACATTTTCGAGATATTTTAACCATGGAGGTTGTCCAGGCCCCGAATTGGGCTGCACTGATCAACCCACCCAATCATCGGGCGTCATCTTGATGTAGACTACTATGCGATGAACATGTCCGTCGCCGACCCTCACATTCTCTCTGCTTTGACGTCCCTCGTTGGGCACACGGTCCAGCTGTCCACCTCGAAGCAACGGGCATTCCGCCGTGATTACTACCCCCACGATTTTGAGGTGATCTCATTGTCCTACTATCAGTGCATCATTGAAACCAAGCGGACCCCCAACCTGAAGCAGATACTCTGCCGTTCGCTGTACAATCTGCACCATAGCTGGGTCCCTGCAGAAGAGAACACTGACTATCTCGTCCGCGGCCAAAGTCTTGGAGTACCAACAGCAACCTTCTGCAGGCACTTCGCGCTGCAAACATTCAATTCGTGAGGGTTGTGAACATCGGTATGAAGGGATCCATTGCTACTTTTCCCGATGTTACCCAAGTGGTGACGCGATGCAATGCTGTGAGTGTGATGGACGAAGAGTACCCTCCAAACCGGTATGACGTGGCATACACATCGTACGACAACAATATCTACGTTCTGCGTGTGGACTTCCGCTTCCTGGTTCCACGAGGTGTTGTCGCCGATATGTATCCCACCTACACGCCTCTGGATAACAGACCCAATCCTCTTGTCAACCACGGCGGGTCTTGGCTGCGCTGGTCGAGCCACACGCCTTAGCAGAACTGGTCGAGCAGCAGGCACTGGTTGCTGCACTGGTGGAGCTGCAGGCGGCAGTTGGGGTCCCTCCTCGACGTCGGATTTTTTTTCTGGCCTATTTACTCACATGCCTACATGTACTTGACAATACTATTCAACTTATATTAGGGGAGTCGGGTTGGTGTAGCGGTTCTTTCCTCGCCTTCCACCACTATCATGGGCGGATACAGGGAGGGGTCCAAGGGGTCTGGACCCCCCCCCCCTTTTTTTCTTGATTAAAGATTAAACACAACTTGTAACATTTTATTTTAACATACAACTTTAAATTAAACTTACTTAATAACTATTAGGGCTTGTAATTTGTTTATTATTTTAAATGGAGTCACTGCCGGTCGCTCCCAGCCAAATTCTGCCTATGTTAAGTATGCCTAAGGTTTATGACCAATTAACCGTTACCTCATTTTACACGTAGTGTGAGTCAGTGTGCGCTGTTTTTAAATCCAAACTTCCAATACCGGTATCCATAATATACTCCTCTGGTCAAAATTTATTTCAAGTTATCATTCCAGCTAAAAATGGTAAATATTAGATTTAAAAAAAAATGGTATAAAAATCAGTGCCATGGCCTCGTGGTCTGGAGCATTGAATTTGTAATCTGTAGGTAAAGCTACAGGTTGGGGGTTCGAGTCCGGCCTGGGACTATGGTACGTGTGCCCTTGGGCAAGGCACTTTGTCACTCATTGCTTCTCTCCACCCAGGAGTAAATGGGTACCTGTGAGGGCTGAGATGGTTATTGTGGTTGAATTTGGCTACTTTGCGCCGAAATGGCAGCATTGAGCTGTATACTCCCCAGGGAGCTGAGATGGTATTTGGAATGTTTCATGGGCCTAATGACCGGGGTAATAATGTAAAGCGCTTTGATACACCCACATTGTGGGAGTCTAAAGCGCTATATAAGAACTAACATTATTATTATTATTATTCATATTGCCACAACATTAACAAAAAATAGGTAGAAATTGGCCTCAGATTGCGCCAGAGAGCACCTAATAAACCAAAAAATGTCAGGGCCCTTAAGCGGGCCCTAAACCCCGGCCGCAGGGACTTCGCGCTACGCGCTCTTGATGTGCGCTTCGCGTACATGCTTCCCAGTTACATGTACTCAAATTGTTACACACCCACATTTTTTTTTTACACACCCAATTCAAAATATCCTGCCTAAGACCTTGGGTGGACCCCCCCTTTAAAATAATCCTGGATCCGCCCATGACTATGACCCGGGTTCGAATCCGGCCTGGGCCAATATGTGGATTGGGTTTTCAGTCCCTGCCTGACTCCGTGGGTTTTTCCCCAGGATATTCTTCTGGGGTTTTCCTCCCACCTCTAAAACTGTAACTTCTTCACATTAATTGTTGAATGAAATAAAAAATTGTTGAATGAAATTTGTTCCCGCCGTGAATATGGCCATTGATGCTGGTACGGCGTTAAACCCTAAACACTCACTCACTCACTCAACTTATATTATATGGTGCATTCAAATTATGTCTTTAAATAGAAAATTGAAACCGACTACAAATCCACATTGATGGAGAAGGAGGGCATGGTCAGAACTGTCCAGTGGCTTGACATTAATGAGATCAAGATCGGCATGGTTGTGACAGACCGGCATAAGCAGATTAGTAAATACATACGAGAGGAGTTAGCACCCCGGGAAACGAAGCACTTTTTTGATGTGTGGCATGTTGCCAAAGGTAAACATTGCTTTTTTTGCCTTTCAGTTGATAGAGGTCATCTCAGCAAGGGAAGCACCAAGTGAAAGTGACCTCGTAGCCACCCTCAGATCAAAATGGATCAAAATACTAGTAAGTAAATCAATTATGAAAAACAAGGAATCATTGAAATAAAATTACAGGAAGAGTTTCAATTAAAATTTAGGAGAATTAAAGCAACTAAAACCATCCTCTTTAAAATCATTTCTTTTTCAAAATAAGTAGGTGGAGATCTTTTTCAAATTATATTTATGAATCCTGCCAGGGAATATTTTCCCGAGATGACCGAGTATGCTCTTTTTAATTCTTAAAAAAACAAAAATGTAACAAAAATGTTTGTAAAACTAATTTCGTAGGATACGGTCACAATTATGAAAAATGTAATTGGTAAATGAATACAATTTCTTCTGTAAATGTGTTGATTTTTAAAGTTATTAATTTTTGTTCGTCTACTTTTTTTAACAGGGAGCCAAGGGGGGGGGGGGAGATCATCTACGAAGCTTGCGATCCAAATATGCAACTTCATGGAGCGCAACTCGCCCGACAAAACCGACCTACTTGGCATGTTTGAGGCAACCGACTCGTAATCGTATGAAAATAATGAGTCGCGTCTTAATCCCATTGAAGGAAGTCAACATTTGTCGCCTGTTTTTGGTGGGCGACTACGAATTTCTTACAAAAGTAATAGGACACATGGGACCCCACGCAGCCTTTCCATGCCTTAGGGAAATACAGTGGGCCACCCGATGACAGTGCTTGAAGTGGCAGGTAACACCAATGATTAAGGATAGGGATGAGTATGTGACAAACCCACAGTGGTACAAAAACCGAGAACCTGGTGACATTGTGGAGGATCTTGCTCAAAACAGAAGTGATCCAAGTAATGGTGGTAACACCAAGGCCAATGGGCATAGCCATAACTCAATTGCAAATGAGGCGATTTTGCCTATTCTGTATGACCTACAGTATTGTAACGGAAAGTGTATTGACTTAAAGCCAGTCTAGCCTGATGCAGCGCGATTGTATTATAATTATGAATGTACAGAATGCTCTGTGTTGGTGACTGGGCGGAGCTTGTCGCGCTCTAGCGAACTGCTGCTTGTACGTGATTGGGTAACCAAGGTTTATAGGTAAAGTACATGCATGCATTATGGACATGGTTATGTACGTGTACTGTATAATGTACGTACTCACGTGGGACGTGTACGTACGTGTTTATGGGTCAGTCGAGCTGTGGATTCCGTTAGGTAAGGTACAATTGTTGATTGCGTCCTGCGTTTTATGTAAGGCTTACGCGCGTTGTAAGTACAAGCCGTGGTCGACTCGACTCGGGCTGCACTGCACGTGCAAAGCTGATGCGTAGCCATACAATATTGTACCGTATGATGCTGACGCAAGCTTGCATGGGTCAAGTGTAGCTGGTGCAGAGCTTACGGGTTGTGCGTGACACCGTGTATAATGCTGCCGCAGTACTATTGAGAAGCTTATTATCGGTACAGCGTTTACACTGCTTTGACACAGCGCAGACTTTTATAGTGTATTGTTTACATTGGACTGTATTGTTTACATTAGACTGTATTGTTTACATTAGACTGTATTGTTTACATAGACTGTATTGTTTACATTAGATTGTATTGTTTATATTGAGGTGCATTGTTTACATTGAATCGCCTTGTTTACATTGTAGTGCGTTGTTTACATTGTGGTTCTTGGACGCATCAGGTACCCTAGTATAGAACAACCCGTCCAGTTTAGTCCGATCATTACTGTACGTTTCTTGATCATTGTCTAATAAATTACAATCATGCTTGTTGTGCCGACAACTATGTTGCCAAGGTGTATTTCTTGTTAGTGTATTGTGCAGTTGTGAGAGAGTAATCGCAATCATCATAATCGGCGGTATATTTCCTCCAAAACGGACCTGCTCCCTGAGCCTTGAGGTCGCTCTGAGTAGTCTCTCGTCTAGGGAACGCTTGGGTTTGGAAAGATCGGTTACATTATAATAGGTGTCAGACTCGGTCCCAACAAACTTAGGTTGGCCCGGGGAGATCCCCGCCACAATGGTGTCAGAAGTGGGATGATTGTGATTGATTAAGTGATTTCTCCGATAATTATTTGATTGCACATTGTATTGTGGTTTGTAGTGGTGGTTATTAATTATGAGCGAAGGCTCGCAGGATCAAGCGAGTACATCAGGTGTTGAGGCCGAGGTACAGCGACTGCGAATGGAAGCTCAATTTCTGCACTGGGAAAAAGAACTCATTGCAAAGAAGTTGGAAGCTGCCATGGAGTTGCAGTCGGGTGTTTCCCCTACGGGACGGAACACGAGCACGCCAGGTGAAAGCCGGCGTGTGTTCCATCAGGTTGATACCGATGTTGAGCTGAAGTTGCCCGAAGAGACTACGGGGTATGTCTCGGAAGCAACTGGGAGACGAGAGTCAGGCACAAAGATGGTGCCTGAGTGGGTTCCCAAAGTGGGGAGGGAGGTGAGCTTTATGGAAAGTACTCCTCTGAAAGACCCAGGCTCAGGAATAACACCCCGAGCAGGGTCGACGCCTATCGCCCTGGAATGCGAGAGTCCAGTCGTAGACGACTTGACGCTATTCCTGTCGGGGCAAGGTGGCGAAGAACAGGGTAAGCCAAGTACGAACCCGTTCATTTGTGATAGGAAGAAGATAACCCCTACACAGATGCACAGCGATCTGCTAAGTGTCGCTACTCGACCAGTCGAGGCGAGGGACAGCAGTTCAGCGGAAAAGGTGGACAGCTCGTCAGTAGGCCCTTGGCCACTAAAACGAGAGGCACGTGTCCATGGTGACTTGGGTCAGAAGAGATGTTTGGAACAGCCAAGTCGCAGGCCGAACATAACTCCTGATCGGTACAATAAAAAAGTGCTCTGGAAGGAGTACTTCCGCCATTTTGAGTCATGCCGTGAGGTAAACCAATGGAGCGAAGTACAAGCTGCGAAGTGGCTAGCCGCAAGCTTGCAAGGGGATGCTCTACGGTTGGTGGGCGACTCAGGCCAAAAGCATACGTATAGTGCATTGGTCAAATTGCTTGAGCGTAGGTTTGGCTCAGCACGACGGAGTGAGAATTATCTCGTCGAGCTGAGACACCGGCGCCAAAAGCCAAAGGAAAGCTTGCTTGAACTGGGGCAAGCTATTTATGAGTTAACAGTGCGAGCGTACCCTGAAATACCGGAAGATGCTTGAGAGAAGTTGGCAAAGAACCACTTCATAGATGCCGTTGACAGCATCAATAGGGCCCGTCCGAAAACTTTGGACGAAGCAGTCCAGGCTGCCCTGGAGACCGAAAATTTTGAGACGGTCGAACAGCATAGATTGCTGGACCGGCAGCCCGCCAAATTTGCGAGGGCTCTGGGCTCTGTAACAGAACAGAGATTGGAGACTCTTGAGGAAAGTCTCAAAGATCAGGCTAAGACTTTGAAGTCTGTAGCCGAATGGGTGAATGCCTTGTCGGGTCAAAACAAAGGCCAGGGACAAGGCAAAGGCGTGCTGTCTCCCCAGACACATACGCCGGGGAAAGCCGAACCTGGAACCTGGAAGTGTTTCAGATGTGGTGAGAAAGGGCATTTCGCCCGGGAGTGTAAGGGAACTCCAAAACAGGGAAACGACAGTCGGCCCCCCGGAGGACCCGCGGGAAGGCTGAATGGTCAAGAGGGTCCAAAAGTAGACTCCGGGAAACCAGAGGTTTCAAACGGGAGGATGAGCAACGAGTAATCACTCTGCCTGATCTGAGCCGTGGGCCTCGGCATGGTCTGTTTGTGGATGGGATGGTACGAACAACCAAGTGTCGATTCCTTATTGACACGGGGTCCACCGACACGTTAATAAGTAGTGCGGTGTATTACCAAATCCCCCAGGGTAAAAGACCTGTCTTGGACACGGTAGACGTCCAGGTAAAACAAGGGGACGGGAGCCAGTTAGCTGTGCTAGGCATGGCTTGGGTTGAGGTGCAAGTTGGTAGGACCACGCACCAAGTGAAGGCAGTGTTTGCCGAAATAAAATACAGTGGTATCCTGGGCATGGATTTTCTCGTGCCAACAGGAGGAAGTTTAGACTTCCAATTAAGAGAGTGGAGGCTCAATGGAGAGCGAATCAGGTGCGCAAATGGTGCAGGAGATCCCTTTGTGGGACGCGTTGTAGTTTCTGAAACTACAGTGATCCCACCAGGTCATGAAGCTGTGGTCCCTGGCAAAATTGCCCGGAAGGGTCCCGACTTGTTTGGGCCAGCCATGGTAGAACCGATGGAAGGTGGTGGTGACCTAGCCAAGAAAGGCTTGGTGTTAGCCAGATCTCTGGTTGAGACTGAAGCCGATGTTGTTCCGCTTCGGGTCTTTAACCCTGACAGGGAGAAAAGAGTTGCCCGTGAGGGAAGAACAGCGGGAGTGATCTCCCAGGTTGAGGTCAGCTCAATTCCTGATGAGGTTGACGTGGTGGCAAACACAGGGAAGGAGTTACCCCTGTATTTGCAAGATGTATAAGAGAGGGGTACAGCCAATGTAGATGCTAAGTACCATGGTGATGTCCGGAAATGTCTGATAGACTTTCAGGACGTGTTGTCCAAGGGTGACCATGACATCGGTCGCACGGACGTGGTCAAGCATCAGATAAACACTGGTGATGCTAGGCCGATGAAAGAGCGGGTGAGACGTCACCCGTACGTGCATCAGCAGGAGATCCAGAGGCAAGTAAGCGATCTGAAGACTCGGGAAGTAATAGAACCCTCCGATAGTCCCTGGGCAGCAAATGTTGTCCTGGTTGACAAGAAAGACGGCACAAAGCGCTTCTGTGTTGACTACAGAAAGCTAAATGCAGTCACTGTCAAAGACGCGTACTCTGTCCCGCGCATTGATGAATCTGTCAATGCATTGGAAGGGGCAAAGTGGTTTTGTACACTCGACTTAGCGTCAGGGTACTGGCAAGTCGCTCTTGATGAGGACGCCAGCCAGAAGTCCACATTTGTTGTAAGGAATGGGTTGTACCGGTGGAAGTGCATGCCCTTTGGGCTTTGCAACGCCCCAGCGACCTTTGAGCGGCTCATGGAAAAAGTCATGGCCGGCTTACAGTGGGACATCCTACTGATATACTTGGATGACATCATCGTGTTCGGAAGAACAGTGACGGAGACCCTAGAGCGTCTCCAGGTTGTGTTGGAAAGGCTAAGACACGCTGGGCTAAAGTTGAAGCCTAGCAAGTGCCATTTGTTTCAAACGTCAGTGGCTTACCTGGGGCACATAGTGTCCTCAGAAGGCGTGGCCACAGATCCCCAAAAGGTTGAGGCAGTGGCACATTGGCCAGTTCCAAGGTGTGTACGGGAAGTGAGAAGCTTTTTGGGCCTCGCCTCGTACTACCGGAAGTTCATACAGGGATTTGCAGAAATAGCTAGTCCACTCCATGCCCTGACTGAAAAGTCAAAGGTGTTTGTATGGACTGAGTGTTGTCAACAAGCATTTGACGAGCTGAAGAGCAGGCTTCAGGCCGCACCAGTTCTGTCATACCCAGTGCCCGAGAGCGACTTTATCTTGGACACCGATGCCAGTGGTGACGGTATCGGGGCCGTGCTGTCCCAGGTCCAAGACGGTGACGAAAAGGTGCTTGCTTATGCGAGCCGGAAGCTCAGCAAACCTGAGCGAAACTACTGTGTCACTCGCAGAGAGTTGTTGGCTGTAGTGGTATATTTGAAGTATTTTAAACAATACCTGTATGGCCGCAGGGTGACCGTCAGAACTGATCATGCCGCATTGCGGTGGGTGCTTAACTTTAAGAACCCCGAGGGTCAGCTGGCAAAGGTGGATGGAGGTCCTGTCTCAATACGACTTAGTCGTAGAGCACAGAAGTGGCAAAAAGCATGGAAATGCTGATGGGTTGTCGAGACGGCCATGCAAACAGTGTGGCCGTGACGAAGAAGTCAGTGAATATGAGACAACTGGTGAAGTACCCGAGGTTCAACCTCAGGGTAGTGAGTATTTGGTTAGGGGCGTAGCCGCTCAACCAACCCGGTCGCAAAGTGCTTTAAGAGAAGCACAGCTTCAGGATGACACCGTTTGTTGGCTCATATGTTTGAAGGAAGAGGGGAATTGTCGCCCGGAGTGGAAGACAGTTTCCCACTTGTCAGCAACCTGCAAGACCTATTGGTCGCAGTGGGACCAGTTGGAAGTCCGTGAAGGGGTGCTGCATAGGCGGTGGGACTCCGATGACGGAAAGTCCAGCCGGTGGTTATTAGTTTTGCCACCAAGGTTCCGCAAGCAGATCATGGCTGAGTTGCATGGTGGGCAGCTTAGTGGTCACTTAGGGGTCAGTAAAACTCTGGCCAAAGTGAAGGCAAGGTACTTCTGGCCAGGCATGTCTGCAGACGTGCGATCATTTCTCCGAGGCTGCGAACTCTGTGCCAGGAGAAAGTCGGCTGCTAAGAGAAGGTTTGCACCCTTACAGCAGTATCGAGTAGGAGTGCCAATGGAGCGAGTAGCAATAGACTTGCTCGGGCCATTGCCCATAACGGACAATGGTAACCGTTGGGTGTTGGTGATAGGCGACTATTGTACTAAGTGGATGGAAGCATTGGCACTTCCTGACGCTACTGCAGTTACAGTCGCGCAGAAGATTGTGAGCGAATTTGTCTGTCGGTTTGGGGTGCCCCAAGAACTCCATTCCGATCAGGGCACCAACTTTGAGGCAGGTGTATTCTGCGAGATGTGCCGAATTCTAGGCATATCAAAAACTCGAACAACCGCCTATAATCCGAAATCGGATGGCATGGTTGAGAGGTTTAACAAAACCTTGGTCAACATCGTGGCGATGCTTATCGATCCTAGGCGAAAGCAGAAGGATTGGGATGAGTTACTCCCCTATGCCATTTTCGCTTATAGGTGCACGCCACATGAATCGATTGGTGAAACCCCCAACATGATGATGTTGGGAAGGGAAGTAAGTGTCCCAGTAGACCTGGTGACAGGGTGTCCCGAAGTTCAAGAGGACACAACTGTTGACTTTGCAGAAAGACTGCGAAGTAACATGCAAAAGGCTCAGAAAAGAGCCAGAGAGTGTCTCGGGAAAAGCGCCCGGAGACAAAAGAGGAACTATGATAGGAAGACATCCACACATGGGTTAAGAGAAGGCCAATTAGTGTGGCTTCACAACCCAGCGAAGAAGAAGCACATGTCCCCCAAACTCCAATTACGATGGGAAGGGCCGTGGCTGATTCTGAAAAAGTTGTCGGATGTAACAGTTCGCATCCAGCCTAAGCGAGGAGGCAAGCCTAAAGTTGTCCATGTGGACAGACTCAAACCGTATGTCGTGTCAAACAATCCAGAAAGGAGTCAACCCAGGGACGAGGTGGCCAGAAACCCCCCCCCCCCCCCCCCCCTTGGAAGTGGTAGAACATCCAGATGATAAATGTTCATCTGAAGATAATATTCCTGCATTGGAAGATACCATTGCAGAAGAGACAGGGTTAGGAGGTCAGTCGGTGCGGCAGGACTTGTCCTCGCCCAGACGGTACCCCAAAAAAACTCATCGATTACCCGTGCGGTATAGATAAGTGTTCTGGTGGTAAACCGACCCTACACAGCTTGTAAATAGCTGAGGTTGTTATAGTTTGTTGTTGACTAATAATATTTCCGTTAGTTTCCCGCAGGTAGAAAACACAAAACAAACGAGATGCCGCAAGACAAGAGCAAGACAAAGGGCAGACGCTACAATTGTCGGCAGTGTCCCCTCTGGTATGTCCATCGTCAGAGTTTGTGGCGCCATATCGAGGACGTCCACAAGGGGATGAACATTCTGCACTGCAACAGGTGCTCCTACCAGGCTGGAATGGTAACTACCCTGCAGAGACACACTCAGATGTGCCACCCGGAGCTGCTCTCTGGTGCTGATACCCCAGCGGTTGCGACCCCAGCAATAGGGACTTTTCGATTTGCACGTTTACTAGTAGACTGCGACGTATGCGGTCATTTGTGAAGAAGTGCGCATGCGCATCGACGAACTCGTCGTTCGTAGCAGAATTCTCGAACGCGTTCAACCTTGTTTTGCCGTCGTTGGAAAACTGTGACGACGTAGTGTGCATAGCGCGCGCCAAACATAAGGCATGACGTCACTGAGTGAGCGTAGTCGTAGTCGTAGAAATCGAAAAGGTAAGGTACAACATTTAGCGTGCCGCATACGTCGCAGTCTACTTGTGACCGCATACGTCGCAGTCTACTAGTAAACGTGCAAATCGAAAAGTCCCTAATGAAGAGGGCCAGGTTCGACGTAAGTGCTTCCACAGGTCCGGTAGCGACTGGGCACCCCAAAGTCGCACCGGAGACTCCAGCGGACCCTGAACCAGAGACTCCTGCACCCACCCAGTCGGATGACGAGGCGCCAGGGAACCCTGCTGTCCTGTCTCTCTCGCCAACCCCTTATCCCCCCTACTCAAAGCGCCCAGGTCTCCACAACTTCCAGTACGGTCCCCCTGCGGACCAGGCGGCAAGCCAAGAGGTATGCTGCAGCTAATGAGAGAAGCGGAGACATCTCCAGCCCATAGTGCAACGTCCTCTCTGCCCAACATCGAGGTGGCTGACGGGGGTAGTGAGATGTCGGCGGAGATGGCCATGTCCACGGCATCGCCCAACCGGATGCGGATGGCCAAAATTAAGGAGTACACACGGAGGGAGGTTTTTCTGGACGGGCAAGTGGTTAAGACCGAGGAAAACCGTATTTCATACCTCAAGGCGATCGAGGTGGATGCAGAGGGCCAGCCTACCGGAAAGTACATATATAAGTTAATTGTTTCAAGTTTTTATAGGTTAAACACTGTTCTGTCGGCCCTTGATTTTTTGTGATTTCTGCGAAAGTGATTTTCTGATAATTGTATAAATATTTAAATTTGTGGAAACTTGCTAAGTGTAAATTACTTTGTATATCGACTACAATTCCTCTCGTTGAATCGGTGCTACATCATTTACTAACAATCATTGTATTTTCTCTGTGAAATCTTGTACAAAATGTTAATTGTTGCAAATTTGACGGTTTAAACCTCAGGAGACGTAAGCGTTATAATTAACCTTTTAAAACAATTTTAGATTGTGGTTTGTCTAAAAGTTGTCTGATTTTATCTAGATTGGTTTGTCAAAAATTGCCTAAGAGTGTGATCTTGTTCAATACTCATCCGTCCATTTTTAAGTGTAAATTAGCCCTGAAAATGTAAGTCAGTAGATTTAAGTCAGTAGGTTTCTCTAGAGAAATATTAATGCTGCGTTTGAATTTGGGTAAATGCAGTGCCACTTCTCTACGAATTATTGTGAATATTTAATGAGGCAGAATTTGGTGTTCTTGTAAGACCCCTTAGACTGTGTACAAAAAAAATTGTGAATATGTAATGAGCTTAACTTGTATATTAAATTATAAAGCAAAGGTTAAGAAATTGCCACTTTCCTTTTTAGTTTTATGGCTTGTGGTGTGTGGGGACATACACCGCCTAGCTCGGGCCTGTGTAACGGAAAGTGTATTGACTTAAAGCCAGTCTAGCCTGATGCAGCGCGATTGTATTATAATTATGAATGTACAGAATGTTCTGTGTTGGTGACTGGGCGGAGCTTGTCGCGCTCTAGCGAACTGCTGCTTGTACGTGATTGGGTAACCAAGGTTTATAGGTAAAGTACATGCATGCATTATGAACATGGTTATGTACGTGTACTGTATAATGTACGTACTCACGTGGGACGTGTACGTACGTTTTTATGGGTCAGTCGAGCTGTGGATTCCGTTAGGTAAGGTACAATTGTTGATTGCGTCCTGCGTTTTATGTAAGGCTTACGCGCGTTGTAAGTACAAGCCGTGGTCGACTCGACTCGGGCTGCACTGCACGTGCAAAGCTGATGCGTAGCCATACAATATTGTACCGTATGATGCTGACGCAAGCTTGCATGGGTCAAGTGTAGCTGGTGCAGAGCTTACGGGTTGTGCGGGACACCGTGTATAATGCTGCCGCAGTACTATTGAGAAGCTTATTATCGGTACAGCGTTTACACTGCTTTGACACAGCGCAGACTTTTATAGTGTATTGTTTACATTGGACTGTATTGTTTACATTAGACTGTATTGTTTACATTAGACTGTATTGTTTACATAGACTGTATTGTTTACATTAGATTATATTGTTTATATTGAGGTGCATTGTTTACATTGAATCGCCTTGTTTACATTGTAGTGCGTTGTTTACATTGTGGTTCTTGGACGCATCAGGGACCCTAGTATAGAACAACCCGTCCAGTTTAGTCCGATCATTACTGTACGTTTCTTGATCATTGTCTAATAAATTACAATCATGCTTGTTGTAGTAGTAGTACATTTATTTCAACGCTGCCATTAGCACAGAATAGAAGAAAACAGAATTCACTTTAACAAAGAGTAAACAATTAAATGATCTAATTATAATTATATACAAAGGTATAAAATTATAACCAAATTAATGACAACATTTAGGTATAAGGTGAAGCGAATTGCTTTTGTACCCTAACCTATTGACAGACAATCTATATGGTCAACACACAGGACAAATGACATTATACGTAAACAAACAATATAACGAAACACACACTGGAAAACACAGGCTGGTGAGAAACAAAACCACATAAATTAATTTCATAAATTATAACTAATTATATAGATGTGAATCAAGAAGATAGAATTTCAGCTTTTTAACAAATATAAAGAGGGAGTTTGATGATTTTAGGGACTCGTCTAAGCTATTCCAATATAAAGTGCCACGCTGAAAAACACTATTTTTACACAACTCTGTTCGGCTAAACTGGACATAAAAATTGTTCTTGGCAGTACTTCGGGTATTATACAAATGAATGTCAGAGGTTAACATGAAGAATGAATTAAAACAACGGGGTAATACATTGGTTTTAAATTTATACATCAATTTGCCTAAATTAAAATAGTACAGGTCATAAAACTGTAAAAGACTCAGGTTTGTAAATAAAGGAAGGGAATGATCACGATAGCCAGCTTTTGATACTATTCGGACTGCTCGTTTCTGTAAGGTAAACAGTTTGTTGTATTTAGATGAAGAACCCCCCCAAGTCAAGATTGAATAATTTAGATATGGCAAAACAAAAGAATTATACAGAGTTAACAAGATTCTACTGGGCAGGTAATATTTTAGACGGTTCATTATGCCAACATTTTTAGATATTTTTGTCGCTATGTCATCAATATGGTTTCTCCAGGTGAGATGCTCATCAATAGTTATTCCTAGGAATTTAGTAGTTGTTACTTGGTTTAGCCTTGATTCATTTAAAATTAGAGGAACAGATTGAGAATATTTATACTGATGGGCACAGAAAATCATATAGTTAGATTTCAATAAGTTAAGACATAATTTGTTTGCTAAGAGCCAAGTGCTAATTGTTTTAAGTTCAACATTGAGGTTTCTAACAGCAGTGTCAACATTTTGGTGAGTATATAGTAAACTTGTGTCATCAGCAAATAAGCAAAATGAAATAATGTCGGAGGTGTTACAAATATCATTTATATAAAGAATAAAAAATAGAGGACCTAACACAGAACCTTGTGGTACTCCACAGACAATATCACGATCAGTTGAGTTTACAGAATTATAAGACACATACTGCTTTCTATTAGTCAGATAACTTTTAAATAGGTCCAAGGCAATCCCACGCACCCCGTAATGTTCCATCTTACTTATTAATATTTCATGATTGACTGTGTCAAATGCTTTAGATAAGTCAAGGAATATGCCAATTGAAAATTTATTATGATCGATCGCATTACATATTTTACTGAGAACATATGATGTTGATAATTCAGTTGACCGGTTTTGTCTGAAGCCAAATTGTGCCTCTGAAAGAATATCATTCTTGTTAATAAAAGATATTAACCTAATGTATATAAGCCTTTCAAATAACTTGGAGAATGTCGACAGAACTGAAATTGGTCTATAATTAGTAATATCATGTTTACAACCTTTTTTGTAGATTGGTATAACTTGGGCTATTTGTAAGCCATCGGGAAATACTCCTGCTGTTAGACATTTATTAAAAATAATAGCTAAAGGTTTTGCTAACGAATACCTTGCCTGTTTTATTACAAAAGAATTCAAAGCGTCGAAACCAGGGGCCTTGCCAGAAGGAATTTTGTTAATATTGTCCACAATCTCCTCTTGGGTAATAGGTGACAAGAAGAATGAATTCGAACATCGGGTATTTAAAAATGAATGAAAAGAGGTGTTACATAATGGTAATCCACTAGAAAGACTGTTGCCAATATTAACAAAATAGTTGTTAAATGAATCAGCAATTTCGGTGTCATTCGTAATGTTAATGCCATCATGGTTAAAATAGGAGCTACTATTTTGTTTACGCTTATTTAAAAGAGAATTAATTACATTCCACGTACCTTTTATATTATTTTTTACTTCATTGAATTTTTTATATAGATAATTCTTGTTGTGCCGACAACTATGTTGTCAAGGTGTATTTCTTGTTAGTGTATTGTGCAGTTGTGAGAGAGTAATCGCAATCATCATAATTGGGCGGTATATTTCCTCCAAAACGGACCTGCTCCCTGAGCCTTGAGGTCGCTCTGAGTAGTCTCTCGTCTAGGGAACGCTTGGGTTTGGGAAGATCGGTTACATTATAATAGGTGTCAGACTCGGTCCCAACAAACTTAGGTTGGCCCGGGGAGATCCCCGCCACAGTATCACACAATGCCCCACCCATTTTACATTTAATGTTAGGGTTGGTAGTTCGTTATTATAAATGCCTAGAAGAGATATGCAAACAGAAAGACAAGGGCAATCTAAATGAGGAGGATGAGGGCTTGTACAATGAGTGGTTAAGCTTCAGGGGAGGCAGAGGAGAAGGCACGTGAGTATGACAAGGCTGTGACTGTACAAAAGCACGAGGAAAAGTTGCTGGTTGCATTTAAAGGGTCCTAGAAATGTGGTTTTTATTAGTTTAAATGAAAGATTATAACTAATTGAGTAATTTTCAGTTTATAAAGGTTTTATTTTTGGGTAATTAATATGAGGAAAAAAATAATAAAGTGCTTTGGGGGACCGGCCCCACCCCTAGAATGGTAGCTTATTAACATGTAAAATTTGCATAATTGTGACTTATGTTCGGGAAGACTTCGACGTCGCAACCAGCGTGCCCGTGCATGCATGCATCATGTGCCACGCGTATTCGATGCAAAATCATTCAGTCAATGGTTGACTCTTTATTGTTCCGAGGAATTGTTCCGAGTTTTCTTATTTAAAAGAAGAATGCCAACCTGCAGCAACACCAACAAAGATGGCGTGAGCATGCACACATTTCCAACTGATCCAAAATATAGACGGATTTGGACTGCCAAAGTCCGGCTGACTCGGGCAAAGTGGACAGGCCCGACACCAAGCTCCACGCTATGCAGCGAACACTTCGAGCCGGATTTCTTCGAGCAAAATATGTACGAGTCGTTTGGCATGAAATTTAAAAGGTTGTTGAAACCAACTGCAGTGCCAACAATATTTCGGGCAAGCCAAAAAGCTAAGAAACCAACCGAAAAGCGGAGAGGAGCTTTCGAGAAACGAGAAAGAAAAAGGGTAAGAATATTGCGAAGTACATGTACGTATACAGTACGTGGATACGTACGGAAGTGTGGATACGCACGTACGTGTGTACATGTACGTACGTGTACATGTATGTATGGATACATATGCGCGGCCTGCACTACAAACATGGCGGCCGGCCGAGCATGTTCTGGATTGTATGTTGGTAACTAACAATACATTGGTAAAAACTATTAGTAATGAAAATAAGGATCCTCAAAAGCGTTCTAGCTCGCAAGCCTGAAGTAACATACAGTAAAAAGACAATGAGAAGAAGGTACAGTTTACATTAGACTAGAGTAGAGATGGGAGGAAAAAAGAAAAAAAAACAGAAGAATATTCTGGCCTGGAATGGATGGAAAATACCCACGGAATCAGGAAGAGACTGAAAACCTAATCCACATGATATTGTCCCAGGCTGGATTTGAACCTGGGTCACCGGTGGAAAACGCGGAAAGAACCGCAACGTTAACCTGTACACGTATGTCGAGTTAATCAGCTACTAGTCATTATGAAGTTAGGCCAATATGTTCAAACGTTTTCTCCACAACCGGTTTTGTTAAGTGGTATTGTACTATGTTTTTTCATGAGTGAATCACATTGTATTTGTAATGTTTTGTATCGTTCTTTATTAATTAAATTGTGTGTAGGGCTGTGAGCGTGCGGAGGAGCCCCATGATTTTCTAGGTGTAGTGTTTTCGGTTTTCGTATAGTTTAGGACACCTCTTTTAATAATACTAAATACTAGGCTAGGCCTATGTCTAATGTTATACAAGCTCTGTTCAAGAAACCACACCCTCTTTTCACAAAATTAGACTAACTATATAATGCTTATAGTTATATTCAATAGTCTCAATTTTTATATCCTAAAAATCAACAAAGGACTGTATACTTCGAGTAGGCTAAGAATTTTAAATTTACTTTATCAGACAGTAAAGATCATGACCTTGGTAAGCCATGACGGAAAAGAAAGCTTGAAAGATCAATAAAGTGTTTAGTATGTGTATAGTGTAGTAGTCTTGTAAGTAATGATATTTTTAAAGGAATAATTACGTCATGCCGTAATTAAAAACACCACTTTTGTAAAATAATTTCTCTCTTGGTTCCTTAAGCACACCCATGCGATTCCAACCTTGCTCGCGAGTCGTGACGTGTTTATGCGTTAATGGTTTTGATATAATATACTGTGTACATTTGTACACAGTATAGTTGGTGCGTGCAGTACATGTAACCTAAACACACAAGTAAACCACCAGGGAAACTGACTAGGTAAATTTGCATGAATCTCAAAGACTCAAATTGAACAACAACATTTTCAATTGGGCGTGATCCCTGTCCACACGACATTCTGGTGATTATGACTTCTGACTAGTGCCCCCAAAGATACTGACAATTTGGGAGAACGCTAACAAAGAGCAAGATACAATGTAACTCAGTTGTTCGAGCGCATGTCCGGTATTCCGGAGGTTGCAGGTTTGAGTCCCGCCTTTTCAATTTCTTTTGTTCAGTTTGAGCTAAATGTTTTTTATATGTTAGTTTTTTAATTATTTGTTTTAATTAGTTTTTTCATGTGAGGGTGACACAACTTTTGGTTTGGGGGGGGGGGGGGCATTATGTAGTGTGTATTTACATGTATTATTTGTTTTCATTTTGCGCTTGCTTGCTTTGTTATGTACATACATGTACATACATAACTTTTCTTTCTTTTCTTGTAGGACTCTAGTAATTTCCACAATGTTGCCTGCCAGACAGATCCAGTGATTATTATGAACCCTGAATCCTTGCCAGGTATGCTTTCCAAGACAGAAATGATGATGATGATGAAGGATGTATTGCAATGCCGTTGCTGCTGTGTATGTATTTTCATCCAAATATAAATGTAGTCCTTACCACCCATCACCCCCCCCCCCCAAAAACAAAAGGGGGACACAGAATAACATACACATTAACAATTTCATTTTGTGACCACCATGGTGTCTACTTTACCCTCCGAGCGAATCAAGCACCACCATCCCCATCTGTTGTTCGCCAGTTTTTATCCTACAACTCTGACTCTATTGATCACCTCAATGCCCTGATAAAATATGCACCATGGGACCTCTTCATGGACAGCAACGACATCAACTCATCATGGGAAGGATTTCTGGACATTACAAGTGCTGCAATTAAAGATGCCATTCCAAGTAAAAATGTTCGCAAGAAAACCAAGAACTGTCCTTGGATTGATTCTAAACTTAAACGCCTATCTAATCTGAAATATAATCTGTTTAAACAAGCTAAATTGTCTGGTACAACTAATGACTGGCATTTGTATTTAAGCAAATCCGCAATAATTTAAAATATGGTACCCGTAAAGCTTACAAAATCTTTGTTGACAAGCTGTTCCTATCTAATGACAATAAAAAGCGTTTCTGGGCCTTTGTGAGGGGCAAGAAAAGATTATTGTCTCCCCTATCATTCAGTAATGGAGATCAAATTCTTACTAACCCTACTGTTATTGCAGGTGCCTTCAACAGATATCTCTTCCGTCTTCTCTGAACCTCAGCCTGTTTGCCAGGTACCCCCAGTGTGTGAATACCCCATTCCGAATCTTTCTAATGTCAATTTTTCTGTTGCAGATGTTCATCGGACTATCTCTAACTTAGCGCTAGGCAAGGCACCTGGTCCTGACTGTATTAGTGCTAGATTCTTGCATTTTACCTCATTCCTCACCTCGCCAGTTCTTTGTAAACTGTTCAATAACTCATTGTCTACTGGTCGCCTTCCATGTGGATGGAAGTTGGCTAATATTTCACCTGTTTTTAAATCTGGTGATCGATCTTTAATTAGTAATTATCGTCCTATTGCACTAACTTCCCTTGTTAGTAAGATTATGGAGCGATTGGTATCTAATGTTGTTACTGCACATTTAACCTCAAATTGTTTACTCATGGAAACCCAACATGGATTTGTCCCTCGTAGATCATGTGTTACGCAAGTCATGAACGTTTATTTTAACTGGGCTACCATTCTTGATCAACGTCAACCACCTAGCATTGACGCTGTTTTCCTAGATATGAGCCAGGCCTTTGATCGTATGCCCCATCACATACTTCCCAATAAACTTGCTTCTAATTTTAATATCAATGGTGCTCTCTGGAACTGGATCAATAATTTCTTAGTAGGACGACTTCAAAGAGTTACCTTTCTTGGTAAGACCTCATCGTGGTCCAGGGTTAAGTCTGGCGTTCCCCAAGGAAGTGTGCTTGGGCCCCTCCTGTTCAATATGTTCATCAATGATATTTCATTTAATCTCCAATATACATGTGTTCAATTTGCAGATGATGTATTAATTTATAGACCAATCAACTCGACCTTGGATGCGACTGCCCTTCAATCCGACCTTGATAAATTAAGCAATTGGAGTGTTACTAAGGGGATGACATTCAATACCACTAAAAGTCAAATTATGCATATAACACGCAAGTCTAATCTGATTCCACATGTTTATTCCCTTTCTGACTCCATTCTGCATCCTACCTCATCTGTTAAATACCTTGGTATCACTCTCAATTCCCAGCTTTCCTGGAATGATCATGTTAACACCACTATTTCATCTGCTATTAGGATATTGGCTCTTGTTAAAACTATCATTTAACTCTTCCACATCAGCTCGATTTTGTCTTTACAAAACCCTTGTTTTACCTATTTTAAAATACGGAAATCCAGCCTGGCTCCCGCATACTCAGAAGCAAACTCAAGCTCTCGAACGAGTACAGCAAAGAGCAACCCGTTTTATTCTTGGTCAAAGAGTTGGTGACATGTCATATCGCAATCGACTTGAATCCCTCTCTTGGTCATCACTTTCTAACCGCCGTATAATTTCTCTGTTCTTTCCTTTGTCATCAAGTGTCTTTTTAAACTCACTGATTGTTCTTCTACCGCCAGTATTTCTGTTAATGTTAGACATTCCCATAATGTACTTTTTACCCACCTTTTTGCGAGAACCCAGGCTCTTCATTTATCTCCAATCCATCAATTCCCTCGAATCTGATCTGATTTGCCTAGTGTCATCCGTGATTCTATGCTGCTATCACCATTGCATAGTTTCATGCAGATTTTGAAGGTGGCCGTGTTACATCCTGATGGGAACCGATAATTGTTATTATTTTAGAAAAGATATGGCACTATCCCATTCAGTGACACTCCCTCTCTCCTGACTTGTTTAGGCTTAAAATGGATTTTAAGCATGATTAGTCTTGCCGGTTATGTCCGATTAAATTGTTGAGTGGGCGGACATATGAGACTGAGTGACTATGGTCGGTTGGGTAATCAAATGTGATTATAAATGCGAGCAGAGGATTATGTTTGCAAATCCTCTTGATAGCAATAGCATGCTTTCATACATTGGCGTGGTAATCGTCAGTTGCCAATGGGTGATTAAAAAAGAATCGAGGCTGACTCGCAGTTGGGATTGGGTATACTCCAATCTTGTAAGTTTGGTTTGAGCCATATGTTTGTTAGTCGGTTTCAAAATGTTCCTCTAGTAAGGAGAGCAATAGGTTGAGGGTTTGTTGTTCCAAAAAAGGCCAGATTCGGTGGGAGTGGTTCGAGCTCTTGTTTTTGCTGTGGTAGTTTAGCTCTTAGTAGTTTTTCCCGAATCTTTTGGACTTTTTAGAAAAAAGCAATGAATAGAGGTTTCGGAAAATGTTCCGAAAATATATGATTGCTTTTGATTATTGTTAGTTTATTGCTCGATGTCTGTCACCGTGGTTTATGGCTGGGCTGTTGGTGGTTGGGAAGACAAATGGAGTTCGTGTTGTTATTTTGTTTTTTTCTCCAAATGTTAATTCGAATTTGTTGTGGCTTCCAGATATTGTTCTAGCGTTTCACTAGGGTATGGTTTTGGTCGCCATTTTGATAATGTTATAAAAGGATGGTTTTGGAGCATTTGTTACGCATTCAGAATGCAGTACATGTACTTAGTCTTCGATTAAAAGTATTTATGCCACTTACAAGTGATTTGCGGTTTGGTTTGGCAGGAGTATAGATACACAAGTTTAAACCTTTTCCCAAAGCAATTATTTCAGTTTGCGATAGTGTTGCTTGGGATAGGTTCGTTGTGAAGGATTGACATTGGTCTGCTAGTAAACGCAAATGATTGGAGTTGGCTCGTTTGGTATACGATTTGCATTGTTAGAGAATTGGTTAGATTTCGATTTGATTTAGTGATCTCTTCGTTTTGTTTTTTTGGGGTTAAAATTCTCATTATGTGAATCCGAAACTGGGTATTGTTGTAATTGGCAGGTTTTTACCGGGCCCAAGGCCACGTCAGACCAATTCAGTCTGCCTTCGATCGCGTGTGCTACCACGAACCATCCACGTAACCTTTCAGCATCAGGCCAAGTAGTCATCGACCTTTTGAAAGGGCTAGAACATAAATGACATATTGTTTTTATGGATAATTGGTACCATGGGCGTCAATCCTGGGGGGACAGGGGGACACGTCCCCCCCATATTTTGAAGGGTGGGGGACACAATATTAATGTCCCCCCCCATGTTTTTGAACTCGTGTATCTCATAATAGGGCAGTATGTACTGTAACGGAAACTGTCAAGAATAGTGGAGCGGTGGCGTAAGTGTGACGGATTTACACGGAGTCCATCCAAATCCAACAACGGCTGCGGAGCCAACAGAACCTGACGTTAACGCGCTACTGCGGGTTTGACCGCCCTATGCAGGCGTATGTGCTCGCGCGAACTCGGTCTTTACGTGTAGTTCGTACGTGTGCATGTACATGTACCTGTACCTGTACGTAAACATACCGTTCGCGTAAAAACAGACGTTATCTCGTCCAGACATAATCTCACCTTTGTCCTAAATTTATATTATTTGTTGCTGTAACATAGCCCCTGAAATCGATAATTCAGTAAATGATGTTTTGCAGCCATATTCATACTGTATCATAAAGGCTGTGTGTGGACTTCGGCTGTGGTTGAAATCTGTGTTTTTGGTAAAGTTGTACATGTAGCCTAGTTTGAGAAAGTTTTGTGTGTACAAAAGTTCAGTGAAGTGCGTGTGCCATTGGCTGTGCTTGATCGTGTTCAACTCTAGCGAACCTTCGCAAAGCTGACAATCAATCAAATCGCAGTAAAAGTATTATCTACCGTACCACAATGGGAGCGCACTTTTAGGGCTTTTTTAAGCCTGGGTTCGGATTTGTCTTTGTCTTAGGATCAAGGGGATTTTAGGCTACTGTGAGAACTCCAGCCACATGCTGATGCCTGTTGTGCTTCAGAAACATTCAATTAGTTGATATAAACCTACATGTATACAAAGGTCGAATATTTGTATTTCCTTCATTTCTATTTACTTCTCAGTGATTCCGAAGTCGCAGGCAAATCGAAGCCGAAGACCAGAGCAAAGGTTTAAGTACGCGTAGCAGACGACCAAATGCGCGGCGCAAGAGATCTTTGCTCGAACATTTCACTTGCAATTTAATAGTGGTTGTTCATTCATTTTACCATCTCTGAAACATTAATAAATAACTTCTTGGACATTTCTACTGTTATCAGTTGGCCGTCAATCAAAGTTCAAAGACGGGATTTATTATTTGAATTAATTCGACGGTGGAATAAAACAAATACCGCCACCTCCGATTGAATCTGGGCTTAATAATTTCAAGATACTTGATAAATACTTTTCAAGATACTTCTCCGTAACTTATTTGAAAAAGTAAACGGATACAACCTTATCTCATTAATTTTACAGGACACCGACAAAAATGCAGATGGAATTATTCCAGGTTTTCTTGTGTTTCTAAACTACATTCAAAATCCTTTGCACCATTTCGTTTGCGGAAATAGTTTTCTGATAGTTTCCAGGGATAACATTTTTTGCGAATTATTTTCACCAGAAAAGTAAGAATTAAAATTACCAAGCTAGTATTAAATGCACTTTAATTGCTTGTTTATCCAAATAATCCATGTTTAAATTTTCGACTTGACAATTTGTTATCGAGTAAATAGGTATGTGTTAGAGTCAGGGGACCACTGCGCCATGGGTATGGGTATG
The DNA here is from genome assembly GCA_037893245.1 of Crossaster papposus. NCBI lineage: Eukaryota > Metazoa > Echinodermata > Asteroidea > Velatida > Solasteridae > Crossaster > Crossaster papposus. The sequence goes on along the minus strand of JBAIAA010000705.1, from coordinate 32,966 downwards.
GGTATAGGTATGGCACCCCCAGAAACACGTAGTTCTCTCTTCAGGTTCTCCCTTCAAGTTCTCCCTCTTATATCGTGTCCGATGTAAACCACAGGGTTTTCTCGAGAATGGTAAAACATGAGGTTGGTTTCCTTTCAACCAAGTAAACAATAGTAAACAACTAGTAAACAATCCAAAACATGAGATTTTCTGGGATTCCAAGAGTGCCCCTTTAGGTCTTCGCAGGAAGACACTCGCCGTCTGGGCTTGTCATTGTGCCAGCCACATGATATGCTGGCCGTGCCAACATCTCTTGTGCACTCGCGTTAACGTTTGTATAATGTGCATGCTAAACCCCTCTAATAATGCTTGACTTCAGTAATGTCCCCCCCCCCACATTTGAAATGGGATTGACGCCCCTGATTGGTACCCCAGTCCTGCCCTCGTACACAAATTATCGCAGTTAGGATTTAGTTCCCGTGGAACAGTACGCTACACATCACAAGGGATTCCGGAGATTGCAAATCCCAAGAAGTTTCCCATACGGAAAGGGGATGACCCCCAGTTTTACACGAAAGCCGGGCAACTTTGCATTGTTTGGCAGGATAGAAAGCGTGTAACACTTCTGACAAATTATGGCGACTGCAGTATGGACACAAAAGAAATTCGCTGCAAAAACAGTTCCACCGGACTTCGTGAGATTCACAAACCTTTTGTCGTTCAGGATTATAACAGGTTTATGGGTGGTTCAGATTTAGCCGCCAAATTATGGCAGTACTATGCACACCACCATAGATCCCTAAAATGGTGGAAACGCGTTTTCCTAAATATCCTTGATATCAGTTTACTTAACGCTACTTTAGTATTTCGGGACAAGAGGCAAAGAAACATGGAGGTTCTTATGCGAGTTGTAAAACGTTGCAACGTGATTCCAAAAGATCCTTGTTCTTTTATTCACCTCTGAACTTCAACCTTTGACATCAATATCTTGCATGGTAAATTGTAAATAGAGGGCGCTATACAGATGCTACATCTCTCCCCTTTTTCCAGATTAAAATATACTAATGATCTTGAAAACAGAATACTGAAACCAAACAATTGGGAAGTTAGTTGTAGACAAACCCTCTTTCGTTTGTTCAAAAGATAAATACAATATGAGTGCATATAAACTGTTGAATAGGTTTAGAGTTGCTGTTAGTTTTGATTGTTGAAGGTTACGATTTAAAGGCTTAACAGAGATGGATACTAAAGTTCCATAGCAGAGTCATATTGGCTCTTTGTTAACAGTTTCTGTTGGGGAGTTACACAAAGTCTTTGAATCTTGTTGGGGCATGTGTTTTGCGGAAGGGTCTGTTTGAGTTCACTGGTAGGGTTTGTTCGATTGGCGGAGTAAGTTCCTCCTTTCCCAGGAATTTCTTGCAATGGAAGACGTTGCGGGTGACAACATGGTGGTCATGCTGAGCAGTGATCATAGAGCCCTTTTTATGAGTGACCGTATACGGCCGAGGATGGTAAGGAGGGGTTGTTTTGCGGAGTGTGGCAAAGTTTTTGACGAGAACAGTGTCGCCAACAGTAATAATCGATGGTGTTGTGTGACGACGTTTGTCAGCATGTTGTTTCATTTTTTGCTTTGCAAGCTTATCACGTTGGCGGAAGTCAGGGTGTCGGTCGCGAGTGGAGTTGTGCAGCTGCGGGATCAGTGTGTTTATGTTGCGACCAAAACGTGCAGCCGCTGGAGCAGTGCCTGTGCTGCAGTGTGGGGTGGAGCGATATGCTCGGAGAAATGTCCAAAGTTCTTGTTGCCATGGCTTACCTTCAGCTTCAGCACAGCGCACAGCTTTTTTCAGAGTTTTCATGAAATTTTCAGCTTGCCCATTTGCTTCAGGCCAGTGTGGAGTTATTTTTCGGTGGCGAAAACCGAGGTATTCGGAGAAAGTTTTGAAATCTGCGCTGCTGAACGGGGGTCCATTATCAGTCTTGACGACTTCTGGAATGCCATGTGATGCAAAAATTTTGTCTAGGATGGGAATCGTGGCGCGAGCTGATGTTGAGCGCAAGATTTCAACACATGGGAATCTGGAGTAATCATCTATGCACACAAGTAGGTAGTATCCCGATACAAACGGTCCACAGAAATCAACGCTGACATTTTGCCAAGGATATGCGGGGAGATCTGTCATTGACAAAGGTTCGCGTTTGTGCTCTTTAGTGGAAGATTGGCATGCTAGACAGTGCTTGACAAGTTCTTCTGCTTTCTGATCAATATTCGGGAACCACACCTTCTCACGGAGTAGCGACTTTGTTTTTGATATTCCCTGATGACCAGAGTGGGCAAGATTGAGAACACGCTGTTGTAGAGCGGTGGGGATGACCATGCGCTGCTCGCGCAGGATTATGCCGCTGTCTGTCACTGTGATGTCTTCTCGAACTGCCCATATAGCGGGGTAGTTTTCTTTGAGTTTGAACCATTGTCCATCACGATATGCTTGGATGGTAGATTGGAGCGATAGATCGTTGGCAGTTTCTTGACTGATTTCATCGAGTGTGATAGCTTTGGGAGTCGAATGGTGCGCAATGAAGTTGACAAACTCCTCAGCTTCCACAGAGAGATCATTAATTTCTGTGTTTGTGATAGGGTGTCTAGACATGTAATCTGCTGGGTTGTCCTTTCCAGCACAGTGAACAACAGACATGTCATATGACTGCAGTTTCAGTAGCCAGTTTTGTATGCGTGGAGATGGATTGGCCTGTGGCTTGTTTAAAATGGGAAGGAGTGGTTTGTGGTCAGTGACAACTGTGAATGCTTGGCCAAAGACATACATGTGGAAACGTTGAATCCCCCAAGCAATACCTAAGGCCTCTCTCTCAATTTGGCTGTAGCGCTGTTCGGTAGGTGTCAGGGCGCGACTGGCGTAGCTGACCACTTTGCTCTGTCCGAATTGATCTGTTTGTGTAAGCATTGCGCCAAGACCAACGGGACTAGCATCTACCCAAATTTCGGTATCTTTAGTTGGGTCAAAGTAAGCACCAACTGTTTCCTGCGAAAGAGACTCTTTGAGTAGTTGAAGAGCTTTACGGTGTGTCGCGTTCCATTCAAATTTTGCGTTTTTCTCTGTAAGTACTCGAAGGGGTTCAGTTATGGTTGAAAGGTTTGGTATGAAGCGTGAACTATAGCTTGCCATACCAAGTAGGCTGCGGACTTCAGCTGGGCTCTGTGGGTCACTGGCGTTTTTGATAGCGTCAACCTTTGCGGGGTCTGGGGAGACACCTTGGCCGCCGAAGACAAGTCCGAAGAAGTGTATACGTGGTTGGGTGAACTGGCACTTCTCTTTGTTAACAGTTAGGCCCTTTTTCTGTAAACGTTGTAACAGCATGTGGAGCCTTGTGTTATGCTCCTCGATGGTAGGGGCATGGATGAGAATGTCGTCTGAGACATTAAGTACACCTGGTATCCCTTCGATGGTTTGGCGAATTGTGTTTTGGAAAACCTCACTAGCTGATGAGATGCCAAAATTCAGTCTTTTGTACCGCTTGAGTCCAACGTGTGTAGCAAAAGTTGTGATATACCGACTTTCGGGTGATAATTCAAGCTGATGGTACCCGGAGCGGATATCCCATTTGGAGAAGACTCGCGATCCATTGAGTTCAGCGATGAGCTCATCCATTGTTGGTGTTGGGTGGCGTTCGCGCTTAATTGCCTTGTTTGCAGCTCTCATATCTACACACAAGCGTATGTTGTCAGGATTGTGTGGTTTTGGGACCGCGATTATAGGGGATACCCATGGAGTGGGACCAACAGCATCTTCGATGATGTCTTGATCTTCAAGTTCTTTGAGTTGTTGTTCAATTTTTTTCCGCAGGTGGAAAGGTGCTTTGCGATGTCTCTGAGCGACAGGGGGTACAGATTCATCGATGTGGAGTTGTACCTGGACTCCTTCAAGTTTGCCAATGCGTGAAGCAAACAAGTTCGGGTAGGAAGTGGCAAAATCATTTTCGTTATGATCAGTGATGTTGTTAACTGGATCATTGATGGTGATAAGCCCTAAATCTTGGGCTGTTTGGAGTCCAAGGAGACATCCAGCTTCGTTGTCAATAACAAACACGTCGGTTGTTATGAAGTGGTTTCCTGTTTCGAGGAGAGCTGTAAATCTGCCAAGTATCGGCAGTGGTTCTTTCACACCGTATGGATAGAGGCGAATGTTAGTTTTCCGTAGATTCAGCGACTTGTGGCGTGACATGCGACTGAATGTGGATTTATCGATAAGGTTGCGGGGACATCCGGAGTCGATAATGACGATCACCTTTATACCCTCAATAGAAATGGTCGTGTGAGGCTTTCGTGAGGTTGGATTAACTGCGAAAACGTATTCATCATCGGATGATGAAGATGTGTCCTCATCCACATTTCTCACGGTACAAGGCTTGTATGGTTTTTGAGGGCTTTGTGAGGAACGACAAACCGAAGAAAAGTGGTTGAGCTTACCACAAGAGTTGCACTCCTTCCCTTTGGCTGGGCAGTCTTTATCATGTGGGTACTGCCCTCCACAGTTGTAGCATTGTTTTGGTTTGTCATTCCATGACCTGTATGCGTTTTCACGACTGGTAGGTTTGCCCTTGGGAGTTTGACTCGGCGGTCTCCTTGAAATCTTGTGAATGGTGTGGTGACTTTCAGTGTGGTTTTCAACGTCACCAGCTCGCTTTTCGGACAATTCAAGGGATCGGGCAAGCTCTAGCAGCTGTGATAGAGTGTACAGTTTCTCAAGCGCTCGACGGCGAAGTTTTTTTGAAGAGCATCCTGTAATGATCTGTGTGAGCAATTCACGATCAAGATCAGAGAAGTCACATTTTTCTGCAGCTTTCCGAAGACGAGTGCAAAACTGATCGACACTTTCCTCAGGATTCTGGGTCAAACGCCTGAAGAGGATGGTCTCATATATGGGATTCTGTTTTGGAACAAAATGAGTTGTCAAAGCTTCTTTAGCCTTCTCATAATCATTCTCATCGCCTGTGTCAGAAAGTGTATCAAAAACAGTCTGAAGTTGCTCACCTCCATAATGCAGAAGCAAAGCTCGCTTTCTTTTAGTTCCAGTGATGTTAAATCCGACCATTGCTCCTTCAAAACGTTTCAGCCAATTTTCCCATTTGACACTGAGAGCGGTGGGCTCATTGTAGGGGTCGAACGGAGCCAGGGTTGGCATGTTAGATGCCATCGTACACAGTTTATGCACGTGTGTGTAGCACGCGGTGAATAGCTGTTCAGGAGTGTGAAGAAAAAAAACGTCCGGAAATCTCACTTTTGTTTATCAGGATCGCCTTAAAACAATATCACTTGAGTGTATAGGTCACACTGTGTGTCTGAACAGATCCCATCCTCGTCGCCAGTTTAGTATTTTGGGACAAGAGGCAAAGAAACATGGAGGTTCTTATGCGAGTTGTAAAACGTTGCAACGTGATTCCAAAAGATCCTTGTTCTTTTATTCACCTCTGAACTTCAACCTTTGACATCAATATCTTGCATGGTAAATTGTAAACAGAGGGCGCTATACAGATGCTACAGCTACTATCCTTTTTAACTACCTGCCGAGCAACAAAACACTAACTAGATTGGAGTTCCGGGTGAAGGTCATCGAGGGACTCCTTCGTTCAAGCCCAGCACACCTTGGCAATGAAGCGTCACGTCTTTCGAATCAACATTATCCTGGGAGAAGTGTGGCCGGCAAAAAGCAGAACTGTGTCGTTTGTAGTACAAAAGCCAAGCGGAAGCAAACTCGTACTATGTGTAAAAAGTGTAAAAAGCCAATGTGTGTACTGCCATGTTTGAGAAGTATCACAGTTTGTGATCAACATTTAGGAGGTTTTTAGATTGTGGTCCAGCTGTCCCCCCCCCCCCCCCCCAAACAATGTTGAAAAGATTGTGTGCCCACCGGCGACCCAACCTTTGAAGAACAATCTTTTCAACATTGATTTTTTTTGGGGGGGGGTGGGTGTAGTCATGTTTAAGTAATTACCCAAACATTCCTTTCGCCCAAAAAAAACAGTACTTGTAGTTAGTTCGAATTTATGATGCACCGCTGACCAAAACAATCTACATGTATATTCTACTGTAATTGTCAGAATAACTTTGCTACCCTACACTTTAACTTATGAAATTGTCTTGTTATTAACACCTATATATTATATAAATTGGATTATTGGTTTTTTGTCTAGTACAAAATGGGCGAAACAATAACCACATGGTTTTACATCTATTTTGTAAATTTGTGGGATGTGGTGTGAAAATCAGTATGTTTTCCATCTCACGTTCATCATTTGGCAGTACAAAATATTGCCGTGTTTTTGTCAATTTTGATGTCGTGTGTCTAGGGTGCCGGTAAATGAACTGGTTGAACTTCGAGCAACAATAATAAATCATTCCAAGGAATGACTTTGGGGTTTCAACGGAAATCATTCAAAAAAATAACTTCATCTAATTCTGCCCCTACCCAAGCAAAAGTCCCAGTTGCAGGATTAGTGAATGTTTTATATATACTTGACAGGGACTGAAACATAAATGTTTTCCCACAATTGGCGGGGCCGGTAATCATAAGGTTTCGATATTTTCCCCTTCCATTTAACAATAATAAATAGACACTATAGTGGCAAAATGGTGTATGTCAATTCCATTAGTAACTTGGGTTTTATGAACCACCGCTGAACAAAACAATCTACATCTAATTACCAGAACAATTATCATTTTTGGAGTCTCATTCATGAGATTGTCTAATGAGGGCGCTATACACTGAAAGTTTTCTAAAATGTGCCTGGTAAATAACTGAACATGCTATGCCTACAACTGTGGGAACCAAAGCATGTGTGATGAAATATGTCTTGGGGTTGATAGGGATATTGCACATTTTATCGCACATTTATGCGCAGAAATCTGTGATTTGCAGATTTCATCGTCAATTTCTGCGCCGAAATCTGCGATATCTCCTTTTACCGTTACATGGTAAAAGGTTTTATACACAGCGAAAGCGCATGCGGCCTCCCTACGCTCTTATGGCATTTCTTTGACATTCACACCCACACCTAATTTAGCAATAGGTGCAAGGTCAACAAACTTTTGCCTGGGCAGGCGGTGGAAGTTGAATTTTACTTCATGTCACGCTATCGCCATATAAGGGTTAATTATGCAAAAGGTAAAAGGTCAGCAGTATGCAAATCATATTTAAGCAGTTCCAAAAACCGGGATGCATGTTTCAACGTATAAATGGCCATAAATACGTTAAAAGCAGATTGCCACATATCGAATGTTGCGCTTGCAGTTGGTCAGACAACATTATTGGTAGCATGATTATTTATGCCTATGCCTACACTACTAACAGGGCCAGTAATGCAGCCTGTTACACTAGGGGTAGTTGTGGGAAATGACAAATGTGGCCTGATCAACTCACCCCCAGGCGTGCCGCTATTACTACTCGGAGCCGGAGCCGGACCCGCAAACCCCGGCGCCAGCGTGGAGGGGACGACCGGGTGAGGAGACAACACCTGGTCCCGGACGATGCCCCGAAGTAGTGAGCTTGATGTGACTGTGCCACCTGCAAAAATTGCTGCCCCGATGTTCCCGGGTAGAGATGAGGGTGACCAGTGTTACCAGTGCCGGAAGGGCCAACGTTAAAGTCCTGCCGACTCGCGGCAAATGGCGCTGTAGCGGCAGCATGATGCTGAAAACCGCCCGAAACCGGTGCTGTTGGAACGGCAAACGGGGCCGCCGGTGGCGTCGCAGTTCCCTCGACAACAGATGGCGCCAGTCCTGGTGCTGTGGTGGCTCCACTTCCAGCAAAATGGGTCCCGAACCCAGCTGACATGTGATGAGTCGGTGGAACGACGACGGGCGCTGATGACCCGCAATAACCGCAGGCAGGTTGATGAGCGAAAGCCGGAGGCGCCGCACTGGTGGGTGGACCCGCGTTGCCGTTTGACACGTTGAAGGTACTCCCGCAAGTGTTGGGAGTGGCAGAGGTGGGAACGTCGACGTTAGCAGTAGTATTACCAGCAAGGGGAGGCGGAGGCGGGGAAAAAATGCCGCTCGTCGAAAACCTCTGGCTCGCTGAATGCGGCAGGCGAAGGGGCTGCGACAGCACAGCACTAGAGACCCAAAATACCGGGTTCGAAGGGACGTAGAAGGACGGCCCCGCCCCGTCAGCCGGACCAGCCATCGGCGGCACAACCATACCTTCGGCTGGACTTGAAGGCGGAACTCCGTCAGACAGCGGATACGAAGCCCGTGCTCTCCTACCCCGAGGCCTGCCGGGATTTCTCCCGCGACTCGCCGCAGTCTCAGTAGGCGTGGCCTTTTGGCGCCTGGGCTGCTTCGCTGACGCCCGCACGACAGTGTCCGAAAACGAGCTGGTCGCCGACGGGTGCGGAGTAAATCCCCGCGATTCATGCTGACGTGCCGAAGAGTTGAAGACGACGACTATCACGTAAAACAATAAAGCGGAGAATGACGACAGATAAACTAGTAAGGAGTTGTAGAAATGACCAGAACAAAAATGGATGCGTTCGGAAACGATGTTAGATGAGAAATAATCTGAGAACGAAGATAACATTTGCTGAACAACAATTGAGATGTTGACTCTGGAATCGGCTGTGACAGAGTGGCTATAAAATTCGAACCCGCCAAAAGCCCCGCTTCCCCACGCGGAACCCATGATTCTCATTGGCCCAAAGTTAACTGTATTCGCACGGCCTGTATTCAATTTCCTGGTCCAGGTTGGCGAGCGTATGACGAACAATTTCGTCTCCGGCAGGAAGCGAACCCAGCGCGATCATGGGGGAAATCGACTATGAGCTATGGCTTACGGTTGCAGCGGCTGGCACCATTTCCCCAGTAGTTCGGGGCGCCATCTATGGTTCCCCGGCTAATTCCCGGTCCAAACCAATTAGGTCGGGCGTATGTTTTGCTTTTAACGCTGCCACAGGTTGCTCATTTGCGCATTGCAAATTCACACACTCGTGCCAAAAATGCATGCGATTTGGTCATGGGGCTACTCGCAATCCAATGCTGCAGGCACAGTTCCTTTCTCTCACATGCACCAATCCCACACCCCCGTAGCGATTGAAGCTCCTCGCAAAGCTGATTTCTCAGCCGGGCCTAAGCGTGTGTTCGACAACTTGGGCACCAGACCCAAACAGGCCCCAGGACCTGCGGGTCCGCAGCATTCTTTTTGCTCTTCCAACCCCAATTAATATTTCGGTTTTACAGGATTGGCTTGTCAGTTACCCTGTAGTTGCTGATGCAAAAGTTTTGTTGAAAGGTTTTTCTGAGGGGTTTTCGTTGGGTTATTCTGGCCCCCGGTTACCCCGCGATTCTCTTTGTTTGGCTTCAGCGGCAGAGCGTCCCGACATAGTCCACGACAAATTGTCATCTGCAATAGCCCTAGGTAGAATGGCTGGCCCATATACAGTCCTTTTGCAATTTACAGTGTTCCCCTATAGGCTTAGTGCCAAAACGTGAGCCCAATTCATTTAGGCTAATACATCATTTATCCTTTCCAACTGGTCATTCCATTAATGATTTTATTGACAAAAATCTCTGCACAGTAACTTATGCCTTATTTGACAAGGCGGTGGCCTTAGCCAGTTGCGCGGGAGCGGGGGCGTGGTTAGCCAAGGCTGATATCAAGTCGGCTTTTCGCTTACTGCCTATATCTTCCATTGACTATGAGCTATTGGGTTTCACATTTCAAGGCATGTTTTATTTTGACAGATGTTTGCCGATGGGGTGCAGCATTTCCTGTTCTCTGTTCGAGAAGTTTAGTACTTTTTTCGAGCGTCAAGTTAAATGTTTCAGTCATTCATCAGGTGTAACTCATTATCTCGAAAAAAATTTGTTCGTGGGGACCTCGGCAGAAAGTTGTGCACAATTGTTGTCATGTTTTCAATCTGTTTGTGAAGTTTTGGCGGTACCACTGGCAGCTGAAAAAACAGCTGGCCCGTCTCAAGTTCTAACATATTTTGATTTGGACATTAACACGGTTGATAGAAAGGTTTATGTGCCTACAGACAACGTTTTAGCAACCTCACAGCTAATTAAATAAGCATTGACGAAACGGAAGATTTCCTTGAAGTCCGTTCAATCTATAGTTGGATTACTCAATTTTCTATGCCGGGCTATCCCCCCGGGGCGAGCTTTCCTGCGCCGCTTAATTGCGTTGACTTCGGGTCTGTCCCAGCCTTACCATCTGGTGCGCATCTCCAAAGGTGCAAGGCTCGATTTGCTCACGTGGCTTGATTTTCTTACCAACTTCAATGGGGTATCAGTATTTGCAGGTGCTGAGTGGGAGTCCAATGATAGCCTGGCCCTAATCACAGATTCTGCGGGTAGTATTGGCTATGAAGCTTATTTTCATGGCAAATGGGTACAAGGCCGTTGACCGGCGGAGTTCTTGCGTACCCCCCTCCCCCCTTAATTGCATATTTGGAATTTTGTCCACTGTACGTGGCTATGCTGTATTTGGCTCCTCTTGCTTGTCGGTCGCAAAGTCAGGTTTCACACTGATAACACCACGGTAGTACAGATAATTAATAAGAAATCTTCCCATTGTGCCCGCATTATGCAGCTGGTGAGACCTTTTGTGCTGCAGTGTCTGCACTTTAATGTTTCTGTGAAAGCGGTTCATGTGCCGGGAAAGTCTAATGAAATTGCGGATGCTTTGTCCCGTTTTCAGATGGACCGTTTTCGCCATGCAGCACCCGAGGCAGATCAGGTTATGACTCCTCTCCCTCCTTTCCCCTCGGTGTGGTAGATAACGAAGTGGAACGCTTGCTAACTGCAGCCATTTCCACTAATTCACAAAAACCTATGCTTCTGGTTGGAGAGCGTTCAGCCAATTTCGGCAGCATTCTTTTTCAAGCAATGTGCCAGCATCAGTTGAAGAAATGCATCATTTTATAGCATGGCTTTCAATTCGGGGCTTATCCCCTTCCACGATTACTACCTACATAGCAGGTGTAAGTTATGTGCATAAATTATGTGGGTGGGTAGATCCCACCAAGGACTTTGTTGTCGCTAAATTGCTAGAAGGTGCCCGACGGCTCAGTCCGTCTCAAGACAAGCGTTTGCCCATTTTCCTGCCTTTGCTGGGTCACATTCTCAATGCTGTACCTGCCATTTGTTTTTCTAATTCTGAGGCTAGTCTTTTTCGGGCAGTATTTCTGAGTGCATTTTTCGGTTTTATGCGGGTCAGCGAATTTGCAGTCGGTTCAAAGTTACACCCTAATAACAGTGTTTTGAGTTGCCAGGACGTACAGTTTATTCCACCTTTATCCACTGCCGAGTCTGCTTCTGTTGTGATTCATTTTCGTAAATCCAAGAACAATCCGCGTGGCCTAGCTCCCCCAGAGTGTTCGCTTGGTGCAGTCTACATCTACATCTATACAGCTACTTGTCAAAGCCTATTCAGCATCTAGACAAGGGTGCGGCTGCCGACGGTGGACGGTTTGTGTACTCAGTGGGTGCCAAAATGTGTACACAAATAGAGACGTGTGCAAGTAAAAACATGACTCTTGATGCCTACTCGCATGTGGTGGCCTCCTTGAACTGCTCCAAGGTGGGCAGCTCGATGATGTCTTGAGGAAGCTCATCCCAGTCTTTTATGGTACGAGGAAAGAAGCTGTATTTGTATGAGTCTGATGATGTTTTTAGTCTTGTAAATTTCAGGCGATGTTGACTTCTGGTTGCTCTGGCCTTATGTTTGATGTAGTCTGGGAGAGGAATGGCTATCTGATGGTTGAGGATCTTGTACATCATGACTAGACGTGATTGTAATCGTCGTTCTTGGAGTGTTGGGAGTCCGATGTCCAATCTCATAGCTGTGACGCTGTCTTCTCTGTTGCAGTTCCCAGTGATGAAGCGTATCCCCCTCCTCTGAACTTTCTCAAGGCTGTTAATTTGATTTTGCCGGTATGGATCCCATATTGATGCCCCGTATTCTAGTTGTGACCTGACAAGTGTTGTGTATGCCTGTTTCTTGATGGAGGGAGAACATAGGCTGAGATTACGTATAATGAATGCAAGGGTTCTGTTGGCTTTGGTTGCGACTGCTTTGATGTGGGATTTCCAGCTGAGTTTTTCATGGATCTCTAATCCAAGGTAGGACTGGCTTGAGGCCGTGGTAGGTGCCTCATCTCCCATGGTGTAGTTGTGGATGATGGGCTCCTGTTTGCAATAAATTCTCATGGTGTAGCACTTTGTCGCATTAAATACCATCTGCCAGGTCTCAGTCCAGTTGTGCAGCTTGTTGAGGTCTTCTTGCAGAACCTTGGTATCCGTTATTGTGTTGATTTGACGGAACAGGAGGCAATCATCTGCAAAGAGCTTGATGGTTGAGCTGACGTTCTCGCCAATGTCATTGATGTAGAGTAGAAACATCAATGGCCCCAGAACAGTCCCCTGTGGTACACCAGAATCGACATGGATGGTTTCCGACGCCTCTCCATCAACAACGACTCGCTGTGATCTTGTGGTCAGCCAGGTCTTAATCCAGTTCTTGGTGTTGTCTCGAATACCATAGTGGTCTATCTTTCCTAGGAGCCGTTGGTGAGGTACAGTTTCGAAAGCTTTTGAAAAGTCGAGAATCAACATGTCGATTTGGTGATGGTTGTCCAAAGCCCTCGATATTTCTTCCAATGTGACAATTAACTGCGACTCGGTAGAATGTTGTTTCCTGAACCCATGTTGGTAATGTTGAAGCAGTTTGTGAGAATCAAGATGAGCCATGATGGAGTGAAAGATGATATTCTCCATCAACTTAGTTATCACACACGTCAGGGACACTGGGCGATAATTAGCTGGTACACTTCTGTTGCCCTTCTTGTAGATGGCCACGATATTTGCTGAGAGCCAATCCTGAGGTAGGGTCCCAGTTTCATATGATTGGGTGAAGATGTCCTTCAGAATAGGAGCGATCTGATGTGCAGCCTCTCTTAATATGCGGATCGGTATATGATCAGGTCCTGATGCTTTGCCTGGATTCAAGCCTAACAACAGCTTCCTAATGCCTTCGGTGTCAAATATGATATCACACATAGATGGGTGTTGGCTGGTGCCGATGGTTGGAATATTTGAAGTATCCTCTTTGGTGAATACAGACTGATATTGTTGATTCAGAGCTGTTGCTTTCATCTTGTTGTCTATCGCCGGTCCTTTATCAGTTTTCAGGGTTGGAATGCCATTTACGACTTTCTTCATACTACTGATGTATGACCAGAATTGTTTTTGTCTCTCCTTTAGTGAGTTCTTCAAGATTCCCATCACGTATTCTTCATGTGATTTCTTCATCTCGGCTTTAACTGCTTTCCTACTTTTTCTGAACTTTTCCCAGTCTTCTTCAAGCTTTGATCTTTTTGCTTTGTTCCCTGACCTCTTCTTATTTCTGATCTTCCTCTTAATGGTATTGGTCATCCAGGGAACATGTTGCCACAAGGATATGCGTTTCTTTGGTATGTTTTTATCCATGGTATGAAATATAGCATTTTTCAGGAGGTTCCAATTTTCTTCCACATTATTGTTCATGGGCTTAGATTGAAGAAACGAGTCTTTGTAGTCTTCTAGCTCTTTACTGACTCCAGTCATAGCTCCTTTATTGTATAGGTAGACAGTTCTTGGTTTCTTACGACTATACTTGACGGCCGTATCCAACTCAATGCAGACAGCGTCATGATCAGATATGCCTGAAGCTGTATCCACTTTTTTCAGTTGATCGTGAAGGGTGGTGAAACATATATCAAGTATGTTTCTCCCGCGGGTTGGTTTTTGCTGGACTTGTGTCAGCATATTGTCATTTCCTATGTCAATGAGAAGTTGGTTGAGTTTCTTGCCGTACTGAGGTTTATTCTTCCCTTTGATGATTGAGTTGGTATTCCAATTGATGTCAGGTGTGTTGAAGTCACCTACAAGTATTATATTTGGTAATCTGTTTCTGGTAGTCAGCTTCCTCAAAGCTTTATCCAATTCTTCCAGAGGCTTTATGTTAAAGAGGAAATAAAACGCGGTTGACTTTTGTTCACCCTATTATTGTTTTAGATAGGTAACATATCCCTTTCCAAAATACAAAAACTAAAACGATCTCAATTGTCGGTTTTGTGTGTAAAAAAATATAATAAACCATGCGTTACTACGAACATTTTTTTGGATTTTCCAAAAAGGAAATTACGTATTAATATATGCACGTGACCCCGAGTGACGTCAACCTGAGACTCGACGCTTTGTTGTGCTGACTCGATCAACGACCGCGTTGTACTTGTGTGTACAGTTGGAATTTTTGTTTCGACGTGAAGTTTCTTCTTGCACTAGTCTTATTTTCTTTTTGAATATCCTTTTATATTTTGGCGCTTTGTTGAAATTAAAAAGCATTCCCTGAATTGAGAGGAATGCCTCGATCGTGTGTTGTCGGGGGTTGCTCTCGTAACACGTTGAAGAATCATGATTTAGCGTTGTTTACCTTCCCACGGGATAAAAAACAAAACCGTGCGTGGGAAAAGTTTGTACACACCACGAGATCTGATTTTCGACCGACCAAGTGGTCTCAGATATGCGAGGAACATTTTGCAAAAGAATGCATTGACGAATCCAGCAGGTTTCAAAAGCAATTTGGACTAAAAAGTTCGGTTCGAATTAAGCGCGGGTCTGTGCCAAACACAAAATCGCCATCGCCGTCGATACGCCCCGGACATGCCGGAGGAGAAGCCCCACACCGGCTGCAAGACCCAGGCTCGCTATCGCCAACGCGGCATCTTCGTAGCAAGAATCGCCGCCGAATTGCGTACAGAAAACGAGAGCATTGCAGGGTAAGTTATTAAAATACATTTATTATATGCCACTAGTGGTTGTCTGTTGCAATTTACGGAGAGAAGAGAAACCAAATAATACCATTATCAAACCGAAACGAGTTGGAACTGACGATAAAATTACGAAATGCTGTCCATTGACAGACGTTGCACTAGTATCGTGAAAAAAAATGTTTGTGAAAAATTGAGAAATTTTCATTGGCCATAGTTCATTAGTTGCACTTATTTCGTTACAAACTCTAACATTGTACATAAAATAAATATTGGTTATATTTTAGTACATGGATAGGCCATGGCTGCTAGCTATAGGACTAGGTCTGGTACTGCTGCTGTCCTGTCGATTGTAGGTCAACTCGCCCCCTGACCGACTCGCCCCTTACCTACTCGCCCCTTACCAACTCGCCCCCTGACCGACTCGCCCCCTGACCGACTCGCCCCCTGACCGACTCGCCCCCTGACCGACTCGCCCCTTACTAACTCGCCCCCTGACCGACTCGCCCCCTGGCCGACTCGCCTCCTGACCGACTCGCCCCCTGACCGACTCGCCCCCTTGTTTGATTTATGGACCTTGTACGATCGATGTACATCATGTATATTCGTTACCATAAAATTCGTCATTTTGAGGAATAAAAACGAACTCTCAACTTAGACATTTTGCGGACTGATCAGAGGAAGCAAAAAATAGGCTGCAAGAATGCGACTTCCAAGAAATCAATGGAAACGGACAACTTTCTAATAATATTCTTCCTCAAGTTGTGTACAATTTATTCACATTTAATAGGCATACAAAGAAATGATTCAAATATTATAATTAAGGAGAAATCTACAATGTGATGGACTAGACTGGACTCCCGCGAACAATAAATGCTGACGATTCCGAACCCCCGCGCATGTTTGGCAAACTTTTGGAAACTTAAAAATACTAAAGTTGACTTTGCCATTTTTTGGGCATTCGCATCCTTTGCACATCGTTCGCGTGCCCCGCAAAAACCCACCCTAAAGCATGCATAAAAACGGTTTATGGATGTGTCTTTAAAAAGTTCGTGCTTTTTATGTTCTGAATATTCTCAGGTCTAACACGACATACCAAACGTCTTTGTGAAAATCACATTTAACACCATTGGACATACAAAATACCAAAAACAGTCCCCTCTTCTCCAAAAGTAGCAACCTCATTGGTCAAATCAGCGACTTTATTGTATTCACTGTCACTCAGCTCTTTGATCTGGGTTTGTCACCATCTTTCACCACGTTTGGTGGACTGATCAGAGGGAGCCGACAGTTTTGTAGATGAGCGTCGTAACACCCAGTTCAATCCCTCATTAAGAGCGTTGGTTTTCGTAACAAAGAATGGTGGAGTGATTGACAGATTCCCTATAGCTTCCTTGAAAAGCCCTATTGGGTTGGAAAGCAGTAAACAAAATCGCATCAAATTATGCGATCAACTTGTCCCCCCGCGCTCCGAAAAAAACCTCATAAAAACAAGAACCAAACATGATTATTTCCCCCCCCCCTAATTTTCTTTAAATATATAAATGTATAAATAAATTGTTATGAGTTTAACTTTTTGGGCTTCGAGGATTTAGGCCTACTGCTTTGTCTTTAATTTCCACCACCGAAACGAACATCAAAAGGTATTTTCTAAAACTTAGATAAAAATAATCGAGATTAGGGCCTATGCAAGAGAATAATCAAGGAAAAATTTCCCCCCCTCGTCTTTTCAGTTATTAAGTTCTACGAGGGCAAATGATACAAATTATAGAATTAAAAATACATGTAAATCAAACCAGGGGGCGAGTCGGTCAGGGGGCGAGTCGGTCAGGGGGCGAGTCGGTCAGGGGGCGAGTCGGTCAGGGGGCGAGTCGGTCAGGGGGCGAGTCGGTCAGGGGGCGAGTCGGTCAGGGGGCGAGTTAGTAAGGGGCGAGTCGGTCAGGGGGCGAGTCGGTCAGGGGGCGAGTTGGAAAGGGGCGAGTTGGAAAGGGGCGAGTTGGAAAGGGGCGAGTAGGTAAGGGGCGAGTCGGTCAGGGGGCGAGTTGACCTGACACCGTCCTGTCAGTGTCAATTTTTTATTTTTTTTGCAGGCACTACATACAAATCCATGGTTGAAATCAGTTTATTTAACAGAGCATGAACAAATAATGAAGAGGGGATAGTCTATACACTCATTGAAGATAAATCCAGTAAGCTTGGGAAAACAAATCATCACAGGGAAAGTTGTTTTTAGACCATTATTTTAGGACACGGTACAGAAAATGTTGTACATGAACATTGTACATGTTCAATCCGGACGTGTTAATAGATGCCACTTCTTTGGTTGGATACGATGCAAAGTCTATGAAGAGTAGATTTTATTTTCAGTGTTTTAAAACACAATTTCAGAAAATTATGATGACAAAAGTGGCGTCAAAATTCAACCAGGGAGGAATAAATAGCATTCTTTCCAAAATGTTAACCAGATACGTTTCCTCTTTAAGATGTTTGTGCTAGTCATGTAAGCTACATGTGTTTACAGCTGCAAATATTTTTGGCAACAGGTTGTCGATGAAGCAGTTATGCAGTACCAGGAGAAATATGGCCATCCAGCCGGCCAGGACTCTGGATCAGAAGCAACTGCTAGTGCACCAGGATCACCCATGTATTTGCCGGTAAGTAAAGTTTATCATTTAAACACGGGTCGCAAGTTTAGTTAACCTTGCATGCTCTTTGTGGATTCGAATTGTGAACAGAAGATTTTCTCAGGATGCAACATGAGGGAATTTTGTTTCTTGTTATTTTAATTTAATATTAATTAATAATTATTGGTTAATATTCTTTTTACAGAGTCCCTTGAAGAGATACAACAAACGAAAGACAAACAACGGAAAGAAATATTATCGTGGTATCAAGAATTTTCAAAGAATCAATAAAAATGGCGTTTTTTTGTATTAACATAACCATTGATTTTAAACACAGTAAACCATTTTTTTGAAAGTCACTATAAACTATCTTGTGTAGCGTTTTTAAATATTTTTCGAGGCACTTGGGTAAGTTAGTTAACTCAGTTTTCCCTCGCTTAAAATAATTCACAAGAATATTTGGCGAAGAAAAAGATAAACGTTAATGATAGCCGGATTAGAACCAGAGACCTTTCGATCCATAGCTCACCTCTTTACCAACTAGGCTATTGGCGAGTTGGTTGAGGAGAGCCGTTCTTTACAGTTCTTTAATTTAGCCGAGTTGCAATTTTTCATTCTCGTGTGTACATGTACATTCACACACTGCTGAAAAAAAATTGCAAACTGCTACAGGGGTCAGTATGAAGTGTCTACTATTTTTGGTACAGTTGTAGTTTGGAAAGTTGTAGAGTAAATTTAAAGGGTTAAAATTGCTAAATTTTCTAATGCTTAATTAAACAAAATTTGTGTTTATTTGTCTGAACAGAGCCAAATTCATGTACATGTGTATCCCTTATTTTAGTTTGTTGTTGCATGCTCGATGCAAAGTAAATAAAGCCAAAACAAGTTTCACAATTCCTCTAATAGAGGGTACTGGAAGCCTTTGTAGGTTCCATGTGGATCTGGATATGCCTCTCGTACAGCTTTCATGATGCATGAAGGCAATGGCACACGGTTATGCCTCCCAAGAAACCCCCAGCACCACCGGACCACTTGCCTATAGGCCACGTGTCGGAATTTCCTGAAAATAAATGTAAAGATGGACAAATTAGTATGATGTAAGCTGAACTTGGTTCAGCTTACATGGTTTTAAACATTACAAACTTGTTTCGAGCTCCCACAGTCTCTTGTTATAAAACAATTGGGTTATTGATAACGGCCAGTGTGAAATGCACAGTGCATACGTTGTAAAAGCCAATCTTCCTGCTTGGTAGATGCATGTGTATAAACAAGAACCCATTACTTATTGAAGTTTAAAGCAACTGATGAACAGAGTAGGCACTGTACATTTTTTTTTGAATTTTTAGTTTTGGAACAGTGAACGAAAGGATATTGGTAAACATGAAAATTACATATCTACTCTTCTAATCTTAAACCTGTTTGTTTTACATGTATTAAAAAGTTGTTTGGCCATCAACATACTTGTCTCTTTCTCCCTCAATGGCTCTGGCACCGTACTGCTGTCTATAGCCATAGTAGGCAGTCTGCAGGGTCCCTGGATTGAGGCAGGTTGCCTCAAACCAGGGGTGCTCTGTCAAGCAGCTGACAGAGCCCACATTCGCCTCGTCCAATTTCTGGATCATCTGTGGTATTTCTGCACAGCATCGGCAGTTCGCCCCATCTTCTGTGACAACGCATTTTCCACATGAACACCTGAAAAAAGATAGTGTATGTGTGTGTTGAGTCATACAAGATAGTCATACTCATTTCATAGATATACTAAAGAAAAATGTTGAGTACATTCAAAAAATAATAATCTTCAGATTATCCATTCTTGCGAAGACTAGGATGAATTTCAATTACATGGAATAACAACCAACTTAAAAATACAATAAAAATACTAGGTTACAATACATGTAGGCCCCCTGCGAATTAGCAAGATTTGTGTGATCATGCTCCTTGACTACCGAAACATTTCGAAAATTACCTATTCATACATAGAAAATAAAATTTATGAAAACTCCCTAAACACCCGAATTTGTAACTAACAATTCCGAATTTTTACCTGGCTGCAGTACATACAAATTGTAAATACAACTTTTAAACAAGGACAAAGTCAAAGTGCATCATGTACCATTACAAATTGTAATTTACAATTCTGAACAAAAAACGGACGATTTTTACCAAATTTGTTCGTTGTTCATCGCTTACGGTTACACAAAAAACTCACCAGTCATTATTTCCTAGTCGAATGTTCCGTACCGCGTGCCCTTCTCCCACGGCAACGCGGCCGGCTACATCGACTGCTGCGGCCGGGGCCTCGGGTTCAAAACGATACGGCTCAGCGCCACGAACAATCGCGGCTGGACCATCTCCGTCATCATCTATATCGATTAATTCTTCCTCGTCAGTGAATGCATCTTCACTTTCACTTGAAGAAGTCAACAACTCATGATCCATGGTGGACAAAGAATCTTAGATTTACGTTAGAAAGAATTAAAACTGCATGTACAAAGGTCGCTAAAAACTTCTTGTGTTGTGAAGCTGTTGATCAAAGCATGTTAAGTCAGCCTGGTACCGGGTCACTAGTCGTACGGTTCTGTGCAGTTTGCGAGTAGTCAGTCGCCAGATGCACGACGCTCATGCACGCGCACCCATGTGTGTGTGTGTGCTCGCTCGAGTCTCAGAATGACGTCAAACATACACAAAAGGATTTGACCTCGCGCTTTTCAGATTTCAGGCAGTGTAGGTCCAGAAAGAAAATGCTTGTAAAACAATTAATTCTTACTATATGTGTAAAAATAAACCTTGTTTGTACTATTGAATGTATATTTATCCACATAAAACAACTAAAGGCAAAATGTTGAACTCATTTGATTTCCTCTTTAACATCTGTTGGTCTGTACATGGAACAGGCATAGAGTGGTTGTTTACCAGCGAAGATGATTTTAACCCAGATTGATTCGCAATCTGTTTGGAGGCTCTCCTCTTCCATCCCGAGCAGATCCTGTCTTAGTCCGATGAACACTCCTCCTCCATGTCTGTTCCTATTTTTCCTATAGATGTCATAGTTACCTGGAAAAACTTCACTCGTGTTGTAACTTCCATCCAGGTGAGTCTCACATTCACAGATGATGTCCGGATCTTCCTGTTGGATTACACTGTGCAAGTCTCTTCGTTTTCGCTTGCTCTTTAGCCCTCTACAATTAATGGACAAGAGCTTTAGCCTTCTGAATTTTGGTTTTGATCTTGGTTCATGGCGGCCATGTTGGTCTCCTTTGGAACCAGTACTTGTATCTGATCCACTCGAGCTGTTATCTGAGAAGTTACTTTCTTCTTGGTCTGAAGTGACATTTCCATCTTCTGATAAAGCCGTGAACGAGTTGTCAATACGTACTGGGTCATCACTGCCAAAGGATGTGGAGAAGTTGGCAAAGCCGCACAAATAACAGATCCATGTTGCGCTGCTTTTACCTAGGGTCTCATATTCATCAGATGTTACATTGCCACACTTTATGTGAACCCACTGATCGCAGTCGTCGCACTGGAGTGCTCTGTGTGTCTTGGCAACTGGTTTGCTACAGATTTTACATGGGTACTTGACTGGGCCAGGATTAATTTCTATGTCCCCTCCTAGAACCAATCCAGTGACAAATCGTATGCCTGTATATTCAACGATATACACATGTATTACAAGTACACCATGTCGCAGAGTGGAACTTTCAAATGCACATTTTCAACACAACTTCATTGTCAATGTACATATTTATATTGAACCTTCTTTTTTATATCTTTATTTTATATCTATTTTATATTTTAAGCCCTACTTTTCCTAACTAAATCTTATACCCAGCACGATATGTGGCAGCACTTTTGACCACCTGTAATTTGTAGGACGCTACACATCCTACAATCCTACACCATTATAAACAGTTACTAAATATCCTACAGAGATTCTACATGGGTAAGAAAATCCTACAGCCATTGAAATGTACAGAAAACCAAAAAGCTGATTTCTAAGGAGAGTGGAGATCCTACAATCCTACACCATTATACACAGTACAAAAAATCCTACAGAGATTCTACATGGGTAAGAAAATCCTACAGCCATTGAAATGTACAGAAAACCCAAAAAATGATTTCTGAGGAGAGTGGAGATCCTACAATCCTACACCATTATACACAGTACAAAAAATCCTACAGAGATTCTACATGGGTAAGAAAATCCTACAGCCATTGAGATGTACAGAAAACAAAAAAAAATATTTTTGAGGAGAGTGGAGATCCTACAATCCTACACCATTATACACAGTACAAAAAATCCTACAGAGATTCTACATGGGTAAGAAAATCCTACAGCCATTGAAATGTACAGAAAACCAAAAAAATGATTTCTGAGGAGAGTGGAGATCCTACAATCCTACACCATTATACACAGTACAAAAAATCCTACAGAGATTCTACATGGGTAAGAAAATCCTACAGCCATTAGGATGTACAGAAAACCAAAAAAAAATATTTTTGAGGAGAGTGGAGATCCTACAATCCTACACCATTATACACAGTGCAAAAAATCCTACAGAGATTCTACATGGGTAAGAAAATCCTACAGCCATTGAAATGTACAGAAAACCAAAAAGCTGATTTTTGAGGAGAGTGGAGATCCTACAATCCTACACCATTATACACAGTGCAAAAAATCCTACAGAGATTCTACATGGGTAAGAAAATCCTACAGCCATTGAAATGTACAGAAAACCAAAAAGCTGATTTCTAAGGAGAGTGGAGATCCTACAATCCTACACCATTATACACAGTACAAAAAATCCTACAGAGATTCTACATGGGTAAGAAAATCCTACAGCCATTGAAATGTACAGAAAACCCAAAAAATGAGTTCTGAGGAGAGTGGAGATTCTACAATCCTACACCATTATACACAGTACAAAAAATCCTACAGAGATTTTACATGGGTAAGAAAATCCTACAGCCATTGAGATGTACAGAAAACAAAAAAAAATATTTTTGAGGAGAGTGGAGATCCTACAATCCTACACCATTATACACAGTACAAAAAATCCTACAGAGATTCTACATGGGTAAGAAAATCCTACAGCCATTGAAATGTACAGAAAACCAAAAAAATGATTTCTGAGGAGAGTGGAGATCCTACAATCCTACACCATTATACACAGTACAAAAAATCCTACAGAGATTCTACATGGGTAAGAAAATCCTACAGCCATTAGGATGTACAGAAAACCAAAAAAAAATATTTTTGAGGAGAGTGGAGATCCTACAATCCTACACCATTATACACAGTGCAAAAAATCCTACAGAGATTCTACATGGGTAAGAAAATCCTACAGCCATTGAAATGTACAGAAAACCAAAAAGCTGATTTTTGAGGAGAGTGGAGATCCTACAATCCTACACCATTATACACAGTGCAAAAAATCCTACAGAGATTCTACATGGGTAAGAAAATCCTACAGCCATTGAAATGTACAGAAAACCAAAAAAAAATATTTTTGAGGAGAGTGGAGATCCTACAATCCTACACCATTATACTCAGTGCAAAAAATCCTACAGAGATTCTACATGGGTAAGAAAATCCTACAGCCATTGAAATGTACAGAAAACTAAAAAGCTGATTTCTGAGGAGAGTTGAGATCCTACAATTCTACACCATTATACACAGTGCAAAAAATCCTACAGAGATTCTACATGGGTAAGAAAATCCTACAGCCATTGAAATGTACAGAAAACTAAAAAAAATATTTTTGAGGAGAGTTGAGATCCTACAATCCTACACCATTATACACAGTGCAAAAAATCCTACAGAGATTCTACATGGGTAAGAAAATCCTACAGCCATTGAAATGTACAGAAAACCAAAAAAAAAATATTTTTGAGGAGAGTGGAGATCCTACAATCCTACACCATTATACTCAGTGCAAAAAATCCTACAGAGATTCTACATGGGTAAGAAAATCCTACAGCCATTGAAATGTACAGAAAACTAAAAAGCTGATTTCTGAGGAGAGTTGAGATCCTACAATCCTACACCATTATACACAGTGCAAAAAATCCTACAGAGATTCTACATGGGTAAGAAAATCCTACAGCCATTGAAATGTACAGAAAACTAAAACAAATATTTTTGAGGAGAGTTGAGATCCTACAATCCTACACCATTATACACAGTGCAAAAAATCCTACAGAGATTCTACATGGGTAAGAAAATCCTACAGCCATTGAAATATACAGAAAACAAAAAAACATGATTTTTGAGGAGAGTGGAGATCCTACAATCCTACACCATTATACACAGTGCAAAAATCCTACAGAGATTCTACATGGGTAAGAAAATCCTACAGCCATTGCAATGTACAGAAAACCAAAAAGAAGATTTCTGAGGAGGGTGGAGATCCTGCAATCCTACACCATTATACACAGTACAAAAAATCCTACATGGGTGAGAAAATCCTACAGCCATTGAAATGTACAGAAAACCAAAAAAATTATTTCTGTGGAGAGTGAAGATCCTACAATCCTACACCATTATACACAGTACAAAAAATCCTACAGAGATTCTACATGGGTAAGAAAATCCTACAGCCATTGAGATGTACAGAAAACCAAAAAAACTATTTTTGAGGAGAGTGGAGATCCTACAATCCTACACCATTATACACAGTGCAAAAAATCCTACAGAGATTCTACATGGGTAAGAAAAGCCTACAGCCATTGAAATGTACAGAAAACCAAAAAGCTGATTTTTGAGGAGAGTGGAGATCCTACAATCCTACACCATTATACACAGTGCAAAAAATCCTACAGAGATTCTACATGGGTAAGAAATCCTACAGCCATTGAAATGTACAGAAAACCAAAAAAATGATTTCTGAGGAGAGTGGAGATCCTACAATCCTACACCATTATACACAGTACAAAAAATCCTACAGAGATTCTACATGGTTTAGTATTTCGGGACAAGAGGCAAAGAAACATGGAGGTTCTTATGCGAGTTGTAAAACGTTGCAACGTGATTCCAAGAAGATACTTGTTCTTTTATTCACCTCTGAACTTCAACCTTTGACATCAATATCTTGCATGGTAAATTGTAAACAGAGGGCGCTATACAGATGCTACATCTCTCCCCTTTTTCCAGATTAAAATATACTAATGATCTTGAAAACAGAATACTGAAACGAAACAATTGGGAAGTTAGTTGTAGACAAACCCTCTTTCGTTTGTTCAAAAGATAAATGCAATATGAGTGCATATAAACTGTTGAATAGGTTTAGAGTTGCTGTTAGTTTTGATTGTTGAAGGTTACGATTTAAAGGCTTAACAGAGATGGATACTAAAGTTCCATAGCAGAGTCATATTGGCTCTTGTTAACAGTTTCTGTTGGGGAGTTACACAAAGTCTTTGAATCTTGTTGGGGCATGTGTTTTGCGGAAGGGTCTGTTTGAGTTCACTGGTAGGGTTTGTTCGATTGGCGGAGTAAGTTCCTCCTTTCCAGGAATTTCTTGCAATGGAGACGTTGCGGGTGACAACATGGTGGTCATGCTGAGCAGTGATCATAGAGCCCTTTTTATGAGTGACCGTATAACGGCCGAGGATGGTAAGGAGGGGTTGTTTGCGGAGTGTGTCAAAGTTTTTGACGAGAAACAGTGTCACCAACAGTAATAATCGATGGTGTTGTGTGACGACGTTTGTCAGCATGTTGTTTCATTTTTTGCTTTGCAAGCTTATCACGTTGGCGGAAGTCAGGGTGTCGGTCGCGAGTGGAGTTGTGCAGCTGCGGGATCAGTGTGTTTATGTTGCGACCAAAACGTGCAGCCGCTGGAGCAGTGCCTGTGCTGCAGTGTGGGGTGGAGCGATATGCTCGGAGAAATGTCCAAAGTTCTTGTTGCCATGGCTTACCTTCAGCTTCAGCACAGCGCACAGCTTTTTTCAGAGTTTTCATGAAATTTTTCAGCTTGCCATTTGCTTCAGGCCAGTGTGAAGTTATTTTTCGGTGGCGAAAACCGAGGTATTCGGAGAAAGTTTTGAAATCTGCGCTGCTGAACGGGGGTCCATTATCAGTCTTGACGACTTCTGGAATGCCCATGTGATGCAAAAATTTGGTCTAGGATGGGAATCGTGGCGCGAGCTGATGTCGAGCGCAAGATTTCAACACATGGGAATCTGGAGTAATCATCTATGCACACAAGTAGGTAGTCTCCCGATACAAACGGTCCACAGAAATCAACGCTGACATTTTGCCAAGGATATGCGGGAGATCTGTCATTGACAAAGGTTCGCGTTTGTGCTCTTTAGTGGAAGATTGGCATGCGAGACAGTGCTTGACAAGTTCTTCTGCTCTCTGATCAATATTCGGGAACCACACCTTCTCACGGAGTAGCGACTTTGTTTTTGATATTCCCTGATGACCAGAGTGGGCAAGATTGAGAACACGCTGTTGTAGAGCGGTGGGGATGACAATGCGCTGCTCGCGCAGGATTATGCCGCTGTCTGTCACTGTGATGTCTTCTCGAACTGCCCATATAGCGGGGTAGTTTTCTTTGAGTTTGAACCATTGTCCATCACGATATGCTTGGATGGTGGATTGGAGCGATAGATCTTTGGCAGTTTCTTGACTGATTTCATCGAGTGTGATAGCTTTGGGAGTCGAATGGTGCGCAATGAAGTTGACAAACTCCTCAGCTTCCACAGAGAGATCATTAATTTCTGTGTTTGTGATAGGGTGTCTAGACATGTAATCTGCTGGGTTGTCCTTTCCAGCACAGTGAACAACAGACATGTCATATGACTGCAGTTTCAGTAGCCAGTTTTGTATGCGTGGAGATGGATTGGCCTGTGGCTTGTTAAAAATGGGAACGAGTGGTTTGTGGTCAGTGACAACTGTGAATGCTTGGCCAAAGACATACATGTGGAAACGTTGAATCCCCCAAGCAATACCTAAGGCCTCTCTCTCAATTTGGCTGTAGCGCTGTTCGGTAGGTGTCAGGGCGCGACTGGCGTAGCTGACCACTTTGCTCTGTCCGAGTTGATCTGTTTGTGTAAGCATTGCGCCAAGACCAACGGGACTAGCATCTACCCAAATTTCGGTATCTTTAGTTGGGTCAAAGTAAGCACCAACTGTTTCCTGCGAAAGAGACTCTTTGAGTAGTTGAAGAGCTTTACGGTGTGTCGCGTTCCATTCAAATTTTGCGTTTTTCTCTGTAAGTACTCGAAGGGGTTCAGTTATGGTTGAAAGGTTTGGTATGAAGCGTGAACTATAGCTTGCCATACCAAGTAGGCTGCGGACTTCAGCTGGGCTCTGTGGGTCACTGGCGTTTTTGATAGCGTCAACCTTTGCGGGGTCTGGGGAGACACCTTGGCCGCCG
The DNA here is from genome assembly GCA_037893245.1 of Crossaster papposus. Taxonomy (NCBI): domain Eukaryota; kingdom Metazoa; phylum Echinodermata; class Asteroidea; order Velatida; family Solasteridae; genus Crossaster; species Crossaster papposus. The sequence continues at coordinate 6,160 of JBAIAA010000705.1, read as the reverse complement.
AAGACAAGTCCGAAGAAGTGTATACGTGGTTGGGTGAACTGGCACTTCTCTTTGTTAACAGTTAGGCCATTTTGCTGTAAACGTTGTAACAGCATGTGGAGCCTTGTGTTATGCTCCTCGATGGTAGGGGCATGGATGAGAATGTCGTCTGAGACATTAAGTACACCTGGTATCCCTTCGATGGTTTGGCGAATTGTGTTTTGGAAAACCTCACTAGCTGATGAGATGCCAAAATTCAGTCTTTTGTACCGCTTGAGTCCAACGTGTGTAGCAAAAGTTGTGATATACCGACTTTCGGGTGATAATTCAAGCTGATGGTACCCGGAGCGGAGATCCAATTTGGAGAAGACTCGCGATCCATTGAGTTCAGCGATGAGCTCATCCATTGTTGGTGTTGGGTGGCGTTCGCGCTTAATTGCCTTGTTTGCAGCTCTCATATCTACACACAAGCGTATGTTGTCAGGATTGTGTGGTTTTGGGACCGCGATTATAGGAGATACCCATGGAGTGGGACCAACAGCATCTTCGATGATGTCTTGATCTTCAAGTTCTTTGAGTTGTTGTTCAATTTTTTTCCGCAGGTGGAAAGGTGCTTTGCGATGTCTCTGAGCGACAGGGGGTACAGATTCATCGATGTGGAGTTGTACCTGGACTCCTTCAAGTTTGCCAATGCGTGAAGCAAACAAGTTCCGGTAGGAAGTGGCAAAATCATTTTCGTTATGATCAGTGATGTTGTTAACTGGATCATTGATGGTGATAAGCCCTAAATCTTGGGCTGTTTGGAGTCCAAGGAGACATCCAGCTTCATTGTCAATAACAAACACGTCGGTTGTTATGAAGTGGTTTCCTGTTTCGAGGAGAGCTGTAAATCTGCCAAGTATCGGCAGTGGTTCTTTCACACCGTATGGATAGAGGCGAATGTTAGTTTTCCGTAGATTCAGCGACTTGTGGCGTGACATGCGACTGAATGTGGATTTATCAATAAGGTTGCGGGGACATCCGGAGTCGATAATGACGATCACCTTTATACCCTCAATAGAAATGGTTGTGTGAGGCTTTCGTGAGGTTGGATTAACTGCGAAAACGTATTCATCATCGGCTGATGAAGATGTGTCCTCATCCACATTTCTCACGGTACAAGGCTTGTATGGTTTTTGTGGGCTTTGTGAGGAACGACAAACCGAAGAAAAGTGGTTGAGCTTACCACAAGAGTTGCACTCCTTCCCTTTGGCTGGGCAGTCTTTATCATGTGGGTACTGCCCTCCACAGTTGTAGCATTGTTTTGGTTTGTCATTCCATGACCTGTATGCGTTTTCACGACTGGTAGGTTTGCCCTTGGGAGTTTGACTCGGCGGTCTCTTTGAAATCTTGTGAATGGTGTGGTGACTTTCAGTGTGGTTTTCAACGTCACCAGCTCGCTTTTCGGACAATTCAAGGGATCGGGCAAGCTCTAGCAGCTGTGATAGAGTGTACAGTTTCTCAAGCGCTCGACGGCGAAGTTTTTTTGAAGAGCATCCTGTAATGATCTGTGTGAGCAATTCACGATCAAGATCAGAGAAGTCACATTTCTCTGCAGCTTTTCGAAGACGAGTGCAAAACTGATCGACACTTTCCTCAGGATTCTGGATCAAACGCCTGAAGAGGATGGTCTCATATATGGGATTCTGTTTTGGAACGAAATGAGTTGTCAAAGCTTCTTTAGCCTTCTCATAATCATTCTCATCGCCTGTCTCAGAAAGTGTATCAAAAACAGTCTGAAGTTGCTCACCTCCATAATGCAGAAGCAAAGCTCGCTTTCTTTTAGATCCAGTGATGTTAAATCCGACCATTGCTCCTTCAAAACGTTTCAGCCATTTTTCCCATTTGACACTGAGAGCAGTGGGCTCATTGTAGGGGTCGAACGGAGCCAGGGTTGGCATGTTAGATGCCATCGTGTAATGATTCGTACACAGTTTATGCACGTGTGTGTAGCACGCGGTGAATAGCTGTTCAGGAGTGTGAAGAAAAAAAAACGTCCGGAAATCTCACTTTTGTTTATCAGGATCGCCTTGAAACAATATCACTTGAGTGTATAGGTCACACTGTGTGTCTGAACAGATCCCATCCTCGTCGCCAGTTTAGTATTTCGGGACAAGAGGCAAAGAAACATGGAGGTTCTTATGCGAGTTGTAAAACGTTGCAACGTGATTCCAAGAAGATACTTGTTCTTTTATTCACCTCTGAACTTCAACCTTTGACATCAATATCTTGCATGGTAAATTGTAAACAGAGGGCGCTATACAGATGCTACACATGGGTAAGAAAATCCTACAGCCATTAGGATGTACAGAAAACCAAAAAAAAAAATTTTTGAGGAGAGTGGAGATCCTACAATCCTACACCATTATACACAGTGCAAAAAATCCTACAGAGATTCTACATGGGTAAGAAAATCCTACAGCCATTGAAATGTACAGAAAACCAAAAAGCTGATTTTTGAGGAGAGTGGAGATCCTACAATCCTACACCATTATACACAGTGCAAAAAATCCTACAGAGATTCTACATGGGTAAGAAAATCCTACAGCCATTGAAATGTACAGAAAATCAAAAAGCTGATTTCTAAGGAGAGTGGAGATCCTACAATCCTACACCATTATACACAGTACAAAAGATCCTACAGAGATTCTACATGGGTAAGAACATCCTACAGCCATTGAAATGTACAGAAAACCCAAAAAATGATTTCTGAGGAGAGTGGAGATTCTACAATCCTACACCATTATACACAGTACAAAAAATCCTACAGAGATTCTACATGGGTAAGAAAATCCTACAGCCATTGAGATGTACAGAAAAAAAAAAAAAATATTTTTGAGGAGAGTGGAGATCCTACAATCCTACACCATTATACACAGTACAAAAAATCCTACAGAGATTCTACATGGGTAAGAAAATCCTACAGCCATTGAAATGTACAGAAAACCAAAAAAATGATTTCTGAGGAGAGTGGAGATCCTACAATCCTACACCATTATACACAGTACAAAAAATCCTACAGAGATTCTACATGGGTAAGAAAATCCTACAGCCATTAGGATGTACAGAAAACAAAAAAAAATATTTTTGAGGAGAGTGGAGATCCTACAATCCTACACCATTATACACAGTGCAAAAAATCCTACAGAGATTCTACATGGGTAAGAAAATCCTACAGCCATTGAAATGTACAGAAAACCAAAAAGCTGATTTTTGAGGAGAGTGGAGATCCTACAATCCTACACCATTATACACAGTGCAAATAATCCTACAGAGATTCTACATGGGTAAGAAAATCCTACAGCCATTGAAATGTACAGAAAACCAAAAAGCGGATTTCTAAGGAGAGTGGAGATCCTACAATCCTACACCATTATACACAGTACACAAAATCCTACAGAGATTCTACATGGGTAAGAAAATCCTACAGCCATTGAAATGTACAGAAAACCCCAAAAATGATTTCTGAGGAGAGTGGAGATCCTACAATCCTACACCATTATACACAGTACAAAAAATCCTACAGAGATTCTACATGGGTAAGAAAATCCTACAGCCATTGAGATGTACAGAAAACAAAAAAAAATATTTTTGAGGAGAGTGGAGATCCTACAATCCTACACCATTATACACAGTACAAAAAATCCTACAGAGATTCTACATGGGTAAGAAAATCCTACAGCCATTGAAATGTACAGAAAACCAAAAAAATGATTTCTGAGGAGAGTGGAGATCCTACAATCCTACACCATTATACACAGTACAAAAAATCCTACAGAGATTCTACATGGGTAAGAAAATCCTACAGCCATTAGGATGTACAGAAAACCAAAAAAAAATTTTTTTGAGGAGAGTGGAGATCCTACAATCCTACACCATTATACACAGTGCAAAAAATCCTACAGAGATTCTACATGGGTAAGAAAATCCTACAGCCATTGAAATGTACAGAAAACCAAAAAGCTGATTTTTGAGGAGAGTGGAGATCCTACAATCCTACACCATTATACACAGTGCAAAAAATCCTACAGAGATTCTACATGGGTAAGAAAATCCTACAGCCATTGAAATGTACAGAAAACCAAAAAGCTGATTTCTAAGGAGAGTGGAGATCCTACAATCCTACACCGTTATACACAGTACAAAAAATCCTACAGAGATTCTACATGGGTAAGAAAATCCTACAGCCATTGAAATGTACAGAAAACCCAAAAAATGATTTCTGAGGAGAGTGGAGATTCTACAATCCTACACCATTATACACAGTACAAAAAATCCTACAGAGATTCTACATGGGTAAGAAAATCCTACAGCCATTGAGATGTACAGAAAACAAAAAAAAAATTTTTTGAGGAGAGTGGAGATCCTACAATCCTACACCATTATACACAGTACAAAAAATCCTACAGAGATTCTACATGGGTAAGAAATTCCTACAGCCATTGAAATGTACAGAAAACCAACAAAATGATTTCTGAGGAGAGTGGAGATCCTACAATCCTACACCATTATACACAGTACAAAAAATCCTACAGAGATTCTACATGGGTAAGAAAATCCTACAGCCATTAGGATGTACAGAAAACCAAAAAAAAATATTTTTGAGGAGAGTGGAGATCCTACAATCCTACACCATTATACACAGTGCAAAAAATCCTACAGAGATTCTACATGGGTAAGAAAATCCTACAGCCATTGAAATGTACAGAAAACCAAAAAGCTGATTTTTGAGGAGAGTGGAGATCCTACAATCCTACACCATTATACACAGTGCAAACAATCCTACAGAGATTCTACATGGGTAAGAAAATCCTACAGCCATTGAAATGTACAGAAAACCAAAAAAAAATATTTTTGAGGAGAGTGGAGATCCTACAATCCTACACCATTATACTCAGTGCAAAAAATCCTACAGAGATTCTACATGGGTAAGAAAATCCTACAGCCATTGAAATGTACAGAAAACTAAAAAGCTGATTTCTGAGGAGAGTTGAGATCCTACAATCCTACACCATTATACACAGTGCAAAAAATCCTACAGAGATTCTACATGGGTAAGAAAGTCCTACAGCCATTGAAATGTACAGAAAACTAAAAAAAAAATTTTTGAGGAGAGTTGAGATCCTACAATCCTACACCATTATACACAGTGCAAAAAATCCTACAGAGATTCTACATGGGTAAGAAAATCCTACAGCCATTGAAATGTACAGAAAACCAAAAAAAAATATTTTTGAGGAGAGTGGAGATCCTACAATCCTACACCATTATACTCAGTGCAAAAAATCCTACAGAGATTCTACATGGGTAAGAAAATCCTACAGCCATTGAAATGTACAGAAAACCAAAAAAAAATATTTTTGAGGAGAGTGGAGATCCTACAATCCTACACCATTATACACAGTGCAAAAATCCTACAGAGATTCTACATGGGTAAGAAAATCCTACAGCCATTGCAATGTACAGAAAACCAAAAAGAAGATTTCTGAGGAGAGTGGAAATCCTACAATCCTACACCATTATACACAGTACAAAAAATCATACATGGGTGAGAAAATCCTACAGCCATTGAAATGTACAGAAAACCAAAAAAATGATTTCTGAGGAGAGTGGAGATCCTACAATCCTACACCATTATACACAGTACAAAAAATCCTACAGAGATTCTACATGGGTAAGAAAATCCTACAGCCATTGAGATGTACAGAAAACCAAAACAAATTATTTTTGAGGAGAGTGGAGATCCTACAATCCTACACCATTATACACAGTGCACAAAATCCTACAGATATTCTACATGGGTAAGAAAAGCCTACAGCCATTGAAATGTACAGAAAACCAAAAAGCTGATTTTTGAGGAGAGTGGAGATCCTACAATCCTACACCATTATACACAGTGCAAAAAATCCTACAGAGATTCTACATGGGTAAGAAATCCTACAGCCATTGAAATGTACAGAAAACCAAAGAGCTGATTTCTGAGGAGAGTGGAGATCCTACAATCCTACACCATTACACACAGTGCAAACAATCCTACAGAGTTTCTACATGGGTAAGAAAATCCTACAGCCATTGAAATGTACAGAAAACAAAGAAATATATTTTTCAGGAGAGTGGAGATCCTACAATCCTACACCATTAT
>JBAIAA010000703.1:0-72115 GCA_037893245.1 Crossaster papposus | reverse complement strand
CATATTTCTTATGCACACTTCTTTCCCTTTACATATTTCTTATGCACACTTCTTTCCCTTTACATATTTCTTATGCACACTTCTTTCCCTTTACATATTTCTTATGCACACTTCTTTCCCTTTACATATTTCTTATGCACACTTCTTTCCCTTTACATATTTCTTATGCACACTTCTTTCCCTTTACATATTTCTTATGCACACTTCTTTCCCTTTACATATTTCTTATGCACACTTCTTTCCCTTTACATATTTCTTATGCACACTTCTTTCCCTTTACATATTTCTTATGCACACTTCTTTCCCTTTACATATTTCTTATGCACACTTCTTTCCCTTTACATATTTCTTATGCACACTTCTTTCCCTTTACATATTTCTTATGCACACTTCTTTCCCTTTACATATTTCTTATGCACACTTCTTTCCCTTTACATATTTCTTATGCACACTTCTTTCCCTTTACATATTTCTTATGCACACTTCTTTCCCTTTACATATTTCTTATGCACACTTCTTTCCCTTTACATATTTCTTATGCACACTTCTTTCCCTTTACATATTTCTTATGCACACTTCTTTCCCTTTACATATTTCTTATGCACACTTCTTTCCCTTTACATATTTCTTATGCACACTTCTTTCCCTTTACATATTTCTTATGCACACTTCTTTCCCTTTACATATTTCTTATGCACACTTCTTTCCCTTTACATATTTCTTATGCACACTTCTTTCCCTTTACATATTTCTTATGCACACTTCTTTCCCTTTACATATTTCTTATGCACACTTCTTTCCCTTTACATATTTCTTATGCACACTTCTTTCCCTTTACATATTTCTTATGCACACTTCTTTCCCTTTACATATTTCTTATGCACACTTCTTTCCCTTTACATATTTCTTATGCACACTTCTTTCCCTTTACATATTTCTTATGCACACTTCTTTCCCTTTACATATTTCTTATGCACACTTCTTTCCCTTTACATATTTCTTATGCACACTTCTTTCCCTTTACATATTTCTTATGCACACTTCTTTCCCTTTACATATTTCTTATGCACACTTCTTTCCCTTTACATATTTCTTATGCACACTTCTTTCCCTTTACATATTTCTTATGCACACTTCTTTCCCTTTACATATTTCTTATGCACACTTCTTTCCCTTTACATATTTCTTATGCACACTTCTTTCCCTTTACATATTTCTTATGCACACTTCTTTCCCTTTACATATTTCTTATGCACACTTCTTTCCCTTTACATATTTCTTATGCACACTTCTTTCCCTTTACATATTTCTTATGCACACTTCTTTCCCTTTACATATTTCTTATGCTCACTTCTTTCTTTATTTCTTATGCACACTTCTTTCCCTTTACATATTTCTTATGCACACTTCTTTCCCTTTACATATTTCTTATGCACACTTCTTTCCCTTTACATATTTCTTATGCACACTTCTTTCCCTTTACATATTTCTTATGCACACTTCTTTCCCTTTACATATTTCTTATGCACACTTCTTTCCCTTTACATATTTCTTATGCACACTTCTTTCCCTTTACATATTTCTTATGCACACTTCTTTCCCTTTACATATTTCTTATGCACACTTCTTTCCCTTTACATATTTCTTATGCACACTTCTTTCCCTTTACATATTTCTTATGCACACTTCTTTCCCTTTACATATTTACTCGAGGCTTGCTTCCCACATCATGTGCTTTATTTCTTATGCACACTTCTTTCCCTTTACATATTTCTTATGCACACTTCTTTCCCTTTACATATTTCTTATGCACACTTCTTTCCCTTTACATATTTCTTATGCACACTTCTTTCCCTTTACATATTTCTTATGCACACTTCTTTCCCTTTACATATTTCTTATGCACACTTCTTTCCCTTTACATATTTAACTCGAGGCTTGTTCCCACATCATGTGTTTATTTCTTATGCACACTTCTTTCCCTTTACATATTTCTTATGCACACTTCTTTCCCTTTACATATTTCTTATGCACACTTCTTTCCCTTTACATATTTCTTATGCACACTTCTTTCCCTTTACATATTTCTTATGCACACTTCTTTCCCTTTACATATTTCTTATGCACACTTCTTTCCCTTTACATATTTCTTATGCACACTTCTTTCCCTTTACATATTTCTTATGCACACTTCTTTCCCTTTACATATTTCTTATGCACACTTCTTTCCCTTTACATATTTCTTATGCACACTTCTTTCCCTTTACATATTTCTTATGCACACTTCTTTCCCTTTACATATTTCTTATGCACACTTCTTTCCCTTTACATATTTCTTATGCACACTTCTTTCCCTTTACATATTTCTTATGCACACTTCTTTCCCTTTACATATTTCTTATGCACACTTCTTTCCCTTTACATATTTCTTATGCACACTTCTTTCCCTTTACATATTTCTTATGCACACTTCTTTCCCTTTACATATTTCTTATGCACACTTCTTTCCCTTTACATATTTAACTCGAGGGCTTGTTCCCACATCATGTCGTTTATTTCTTATGCACACTTCTTTCCCTTTACATATTTCTTATGCACACTTCTTTCCCTTTACATATTTCTTATGCACACTTCTTTCCCTTTACATATTTCTTATGCACACTTCTTTCCCTTTACATATTTCTTATGCACACTTCTTTCCCTTTACATATTTCTTATGCACACTTCTTTCCCTTTACATATTTCTTATGCACACTTCTTTCCCTTTACATATTTCTTATGCACACTTCTTTCCCTTTACATATTTCTTATGCACACTTCTTTCCCTTTACATATTTCTTATGCACACTTCTTTCCCTTTACATATTTCTTATGCACACTTCTTTCCCTTTACATATTTCTTATGCACACTTCTTTCCCTTTACATATTTCTTATGCACACTTCTTTCCCTTTACATATTTCTTATGCACACTTCTTTCCCTTTACATATTTCTTATGCACACTTCTTTCCCTTTACATATTTCTTATGCACACTTCTTTCCCTTTACATATTTCTTATGCACACTTCTTTCCCTTTACATATTTCTTATGCACACTTCTTTCCCTTTACATATTTCTTATGCACACTTCTTTCCCTTTACATATTTCTTATGCACACTTCTTTCCCTTTACATATTTCTTATGCACACTTCTTTCCCTTTACATATTTCTTATGCACACTTCTTTCCCTTTACATATTTCTTATGCACACTTCTTTCCCTTTACATATTTCTTATGCACACTTCTTTCCCTTTACATATTTCTTATGCACACTTCTTTCCCTTTACATATTTCTTATGCACACTTCTTTCCCTTTACATATTTCTTATGCACACTTCTTTCCCTTTACATATTTCTTATGCACACTTCTTTCCCTTTACATATTTCTTATGCACACTTCTTTCCCTTTACATATTTCTTATGCACACTTCTTTCCCTTTACATATTTCTTATGCACACTTCTTTCCCTTTACATATTTCTTATGCACACTTCTTTCCCTTTACATATTTCTTATGCACACTTCTTTCCCTTTACATATTTCTTATGCACACTTCTTTCCCTTTACATATTTCTTATGCACACTTCTTTCCCTTTACATATTTCTTATGCACACTTCTTTCCCTTTACATATTTCTTATGCACACTTCTTTCCCTTTACATATTTCTTATGCACACTTCTTTCCCTTTACATATTTCTTATGCACACTTCTTTCCCTTTACATATTTCTTATGCACACTTCTTTCCCTTTACATATTTCTTATGCACACTTCTTTCCCTTTACATATTTCTTATGCACACTTCTTTCCCTTTACATATTTCTTATGCACACTTCTTTCCCTTTACATATTTCTTATGCACACTTCTTTCCCTTTACATATTTCTTATGCACACTTCTTTCCCTTTACATATTTCTTATGCACACTTCTTTCCCTTTACATATTTCTTATGCACACTTCTTTCCCTTTACATATTTCTTATGCACACTTCTTTCCCTTTACATATTTCTTATGCACACTTCTTTCCCTTTACATATTTCTTATGCACACTTCTTTCCCTTTACATATTTCTTATGCACACTTCTTTCCCTTTACATATTTCTTATGCACACTTCTTTCCCTTTACATATTTCTTATGCACACTTCTTTCCCTTTACATATTTCTTATGCACACTTCTTTCCCTTTACATATTTCTTATGCACACTTCTTTCCCTTTACATATTTCTTATGCACACTTCTTTCCCTTTACATATTTCTTATGCACACTTCTTTCCCTTTACATATTTCTTATGCACACTTCTTTCCCTTTACATATTTCTTATGCACACTTCTTTCCCTTTACATATTTCTTATGCACACTTCTTTCCCTTTACATATTTCTTATGCACACTTCTTTCCCTTTACATATTTCTTATGCACACTTCTTTCCCTTTACATATTTCTTATGCACACTTCTTTCCCTTTACATATTTCTTATGCACACTTCTTTCCCTTTACATATTTCTTATGCACACTTCTTTCCCTTTACATATTTCTTATGCACACTTCTTTCCCTTTACATATTTCTTATGCACACTTCTTTCCCTTTACATATTTCTTATGCACACTTCTTTCCCTTTACATATTTCTTATGCACACTTCTTTCCCTTTACATATTTCTTATGCACACTTCTTTCCCTTTACATATTTCTTATGCACACTTCTTTCCCTTTACATATTTCTTATGCACACTTCTTTCCCTTTACATATTTCTTATGCACACTTCTTTCCCTTTACATATTTCTTATGCACACTTCTTTCCCTTTACATATTTCTTATGCACACTTCTTTCCCTTTACATATTTCTTATGCACACTTCTTTCCCTTTACATATTTCTTATGCACACTTCTTTCCCTTTACATATTTCTTATGCACACTTCTTTCCCTTTACATATTTCTTATGCACACTTCTTTCCCTTTACATATTTCTTATGCACACTTCTTTCCCTTTACATATTTCTTATGCACACTTCTTTCCCTTTACATATTTCTTATGCACACTTCTTTCCCTTTACATATTTCTTATGCACACTTCTTTCCCTTTACATATTTCTTATGCACACTTCTTTCCCTTTACATATTTCTTATGCACACTTCTTTCCCTTTACATATTTCTTATGCACACTTCTTTCCCTTTACATATTTCTTATGCACACTTCTTTCCCTTTACATATTTCTTATGCACACTTCTTTCCCTTTACATATTTCTTATGCACACTTCTTTCCCTTTACATATTTCTTATGCACACTTCTTTCCCTTTACATATTTCTTATGCACACTTCTTTCCCTTTACATATTTCTTATGCACACTTCTTTCCCTTTACATATTTCTTATGCACACTTCTTTCCCTTTACATATTTCTTATGCACACTTCTTTCCCTTTACATATTTCTTATGCACACTTCTTTCCCTTTACATATTTCTTATGCACACTTCTTTCCCTTTACATATTTCTTATGCACACTTCTTTCCCTTTACATATTTCTTATGCACACTTCTTTCCCTTTACATATTTCTTATGCACACTTCTTTCCCTTTACATATTTCTTATGCACACTTCTTTCCCTTTACATATTTCTTATGCACACTTCTTTCCCTTTACATATTTCTTATGCACACTTCTTTCCCTTTACATATTTCTTATGCACACTTCTTTCCCTTTACATATTTCTTATGCACACTTCTTTCCCTTTACATATTTCTTATGCACACTTCTTTCCCTTTACATATTTCTTATGCACACTTCTTTCCCTTTACATATTTCTTATGCACACTTCTTTCCCTTTACATATTTCTTATGCACACTTCTTTCCCTTTACATATTTCTTATGCACACTTCTTTCCCTTTACATATTTCTTATGCACACTTCTTTCCCTTTACATATTTCTTATGCACACTTCTTTCCCTTTACATATTTCTTATGCACACTTCTTTCCCTTTACATATTTCTTATGCACACTTCTTTCCCTTTACATATTTCTTATGCACACTTCTTTCCCTTTACATATTTCTTATGCACACTTCTTTCCCTTTACATATTTCTTATGCACACTTCTTTCCCTTTACATATTTCTTATGCACACTTCTTTCCCTTTACATATTTCTTATGCACACTTCTTTCCCTTTACATATTTCTTATGCACACTTCTTTCCCTTTACATATTTCTTATGCACACTTCTTTCCCTTTACATATTTCTTATGCACACTTCTTTCCCTTTACATATTTCTTATGCACACTTCTTTCCCTTTACATATTTCTTATGCACACTTCTTTCCCTTTACATATTTCTTATGCACACTTCTTTCCCTTTACATATTTCTTATGCACACTTCTTTCCCTTTACATATTTCTTATGCACACTTCTTTCCCTTTACATATTTCTTATGCACACTTCTTTCCCTTTACATATTTCTTATGCACACTTCTTTCCCTTTACATATTTCTTATGCACACTTCTTTCCCTTTACATATTTCTTATGCACACTTCTTTCCCTTTACATATTTCTTATGCACACTTCTTTCCCTTTACATATTTCTTATGCACACTTCTTTCCCTTTACATATTTCTTATGCACACTTCTTTCCCTTTACATATTTCTTATGCACACTTCTTTCCCTTTACATATTTCTTATGCACACTTCTTTCCCTTTACATATTTCTTATGCACACTTCTTTCCCTTTACATATTTCTTATGCACACTTCTTTCCCTTTACATATTTCTTATGCACACTTCTTTCCCTTTACATATTTCTTATGCACACTTCTTTCCCTTTACATATTTCTTATGCACACTTCTTTCCCTTTACATATTTCTTATGCACACTTCTTTCCCTTTACATATTTCTTATGCACACTTCTTTCCCTTTACATATTTCTTATGCACACTTCTTTCCCTTTACATATTTCTTATGCACACTTCTTTCCCTTTACATATTTCTTATGCACACTTCTTTCCCTTTACATATTTCTTATGCACACTTCTTTCCCTTTACATATTTCTTATGCACACTTCTTTCCCTTTACATATTTCTTATGCACACTTCTTTCCCTTTACATATTTCTTATGCACACTTCTTTCCCTTTACATATTTCTTATGCACACTTCTTTCCCTTTACATATTTCTTATGCACACTTCTTTCCCTTTACATATTTCTTATGCACACTTCTTTCCCTTTACATATTTCTTATGCACACTTCTTTCCCTTTACATATTTCTTATGCACACTTCTTTCCCTTTACATATTTCTTATGCACACTTCTTTCCCTTTACATATTTCTTATGCACACTTCTTTCCCTTTACATATTTCTTATGCACACTTCTTTCCCTTTACATATTTCTTATGCACACTTCTTTCCCTTTACATATTTCTTATGCACACTTCTTTCCCTTTACATATTTCTTATGCACACTTCTTTCCCTTTACATATTTCTTATGCACACTTCTTTCCCTTTACATATTTCTTATGCACACTTCTTTCCCTTTACATATTTCTTATGCACACTTCTTTCCCTTTACATATTTCTTATGCACACTTCTTTCCCTTTACATATTTCTTATGCACACTTCTTTCCCTTTACATATTTCTTATGCACACTTCTTTCCCTTTACATATTTCTTATGCACACTTCTTTCCCTTTACATATTTCTTATGCACACTTCTTTCCCTTTACATATTTCTTATGCACACTTCTTTCCCTTTACATATTTCTTATGCACACTTCTTTCCCTTTACATATTTCTTATGCACACTTCTTTCCCTTTACATATTTCTTATGCACACTTCTTTCCCTTTACATATTTCTTATGCACACTTCTTTCCCTTTACATATTTCTTATGCACACTTCTTTCCCTTTACATATTTCTTATGCACACTTCTTTCCCTTTACATATTTCTTATGCACACTTCTTTCCCTTTACATATTTCTTATGCACACTTCTTTCCCTTTACATATTTCTTATGCACACTTCTTTCCCTTTACATATTTCTTATGCACACTTCTTTCCCTTTACATATTTCTTATGCACACTTCTTTCCCTTTACATATTTCTTATGCACACTTCTTTCCCTTTACATATTTCTTATGCACACTTCTTTCCCTTTACATATTTCTTATGCACACTTCTTTCCCTTTACATATTTCTTATGCACACTTCTTTCCCTTTACATATTTCTTATGCACACTTCTTTCCCTTTACATATTTCTTATGCACACTTCTTTCCCTTTACATATTTCTTATGCACACTTCTTTCCCTTTACATATTTCTTATGCACACTTCTTTCCCTTTACATATTTCTTATGCACACTTCTTTCCCTTTACATATTTCTTATGCACACTTCTTTCCCTTTACATATTTCTTATGCACACTTCTTTCCCTTTACATATTTCTTATGCACACTTCTTTCCCTTTACATATTTCTTATGCACACTTCTTTCCCTTTACATATTTCTTATGCACACTTCTTTCCCTTTACATATTTCTTATGCACACTTCTTTCCCTTTACATATTTCTTATGCACACTTCTTTCCCTTTACATATTTCTTATGCACACTTCTTTCCCTTTACATATTTCTTATGCACACTTCTTTCCCTTTACATATTTCTTATGCACACTTCTTTCCCTTTACATATTTCTTATGCACACTTCTTTCCCTTTACATATTTCTTATGCACACTTCTTTCCCTTTACATATTTCTTATGCACACTTCTTTCCCTTTACATATTTCTTATGCACACTTCTTTCCCTTTACATATTTCTTATGCACACTTCTTTCCCTTTACATATTTCTTATGCACACTTCTTTCCCTTTACATATTTCTTATGCACACTTCTTTCCCTTTACATATTTCTTATGCACACTTCTTTCCCTTTACATATTTCTTATGCACACTTCTTTCCCTTTACATATTTCTTATGCACACTTCTTTCCCTTTACATATTTCTTATGCACACTTCTTTCCCTTTACATATTTCTTATGCACACTTCTTTCCCTTTACATATTTCTTATGCACACTTCTTTCCCTTTACATATTTCTTATGCACACTTCTTTCCCTTTACATATTTCTTATGCACACTTCTTTCCCTTTACATATTTCTTATGCACACTTCTTTCCCTTTACATATTTCTTATGCACACTTCTTTCCCTTTACATATTTCTTATGCACACTTCTTTCCCTTTACATATTTCTTATGCACACTTCTTTCCCTTTACATATTTCTTATGCACACTTCTTTCCCTTTACATATTTCTTATGCACACTTCTTTCCCTTTACATATTTCTTATGCACACTTCTTTCCCTTTACATATTTCTTATGCACACTTCTTTCCCTTTACATATTTCTTATGCACACTTCTTTCCCTTTACATATTTCTTATGCACACTTCTTTCCCTTTACATATTTCTTATGCACACTTCTTTCCCTTTACATATTTCTTATGCACACTTCTTTCCCTTTACATATTTCTTATGCACACTTCTTTCCCTTTACATATTTCTTATGCACACTTCTTTCCCTTTACATATTTCTTATGCACACTTCTTTCCCTTTACATATTTCTTATGCACACTTCTTTCCCTTTACATATTTCTTATGCACACTTCTTTCCCTTTACATATTTCTTATGCACACTTCTTTCCCTTTACATATTTCTTATGCACACTTCTTTCCCTTTACATATTTCTTATGCACACTTCTTTCCCTTTACATATTTCTTATGCACACTTCTTTCCCTTTACATATTTCTTATGCACACTTCTTTCCCTTTACATATTTCTTATGCACACTTCTTTCCCTTTACATATTTCTTATGCACACTTCTTTCCCTTTACATATTTCTTATGCACACTTCTTTCCCTTTACATATTTCTTATGCACACTTCTTTCCCTTTACATATTTCTTATGCACACTTCTTTCCCTTTACATATTTCTTATGCACACTTCTTTCCCTTTACATATTTCTTATGCACACTTCTTTCCCTTTACATATTTCTTATGCACACTTCTTTCCCTTTACATATTTCTTATGCACACTTCTTTCCCTTTACATATTTCTTATGCACACTTCTTTCCCTTTACATATTTCTTATGCACACTTCTTTCCCTTTACATATTTCTTATGCACACTTCTTTCCCTTTACATATTTCTTATGCACACTTCTTTCCCTTTACATATTTCTTATGCACACTTCTTTCCCTTTACATATTTCTTATGCACACTTCTTTCCCTTTACATATTTCTTATGCACACTTCTTTCCCTTTACATATTTCTTATGCACACTTCTTTCCCTTTACATATTTCTTATGCACACTTCTTTCCCTTTACATATTTCTTATGCACACTTCTTTCCCTTTACATATTTCTTATGCACACTTCTTTCCCTTTACATATTTCTTATGCACACTTCTTTCCCTTTACATATTTCTTATGCACACTTCTTTCCCTTTACATATTTCTTATGCACACTTCTTTCCCTTTACATATTTCTTATGCACACTTCTTTCCCTTTACATATTTCTTATGCACACTTCTTTCCCTTTACATATTTCTTATGCACACTTCTTTCCCTTTACATATTTCTTATGCACACTTCTTTCCCTTTACATATTTCTTATGCACACTTCTTTCCCTTTACATATTTCTTATGCACACTTCTTTCCCTTTACATATTTCTTATGCACACTTCTTTCCCTTTACATATTTCTTATGCACACTTCTTTCCCTTTACATATTTCTTATGCACACTTCTTTCCCTTTACATATTTCTTATGCACACTTCTTTCCCTTTACATATTTCTTATGCACACTTCTTTCCCTTTACATATTTCTTATGCACACTTCTTTCCCTTTACATATTTCTTATGCACACTTCTTTCCCTTTACATATTTCTTATGCACACTTCTTTCCCTTTACATATTTCTTATGCACACTTCTTTCCCTTTACATATTTCTTATGCACACTTCTTTCCCTTTACATATTTCTTATGCACACTTCTTTCCCTTTACATATTTCTTATGCACACTTCTTTCCCTTTACATAT
Organism: Crossaster papposus; assembly: GCA_037893245.1. NCBI lineage: Eukaryota > Metazoa > Echinodermata > Asteroidea > Velatida > Solasteridae > Crossaster > Crossaster papposus. The sequence goes on along the minus strand of JBAIAA010000703.1, from coordinate 60,972 downwards.
TTCTTATGCACACTTCTTTCCCTTTACATATTTCTTATGCACACTTCTTTCCCTTTACATATTTCTTATGCACACTTCTTTCCCTTTACATATTTCTTATGCACACTTCTTTCCCTTTACATATTTCTTATGCACACTTCTTTCCCTTTACATATTTCTTATGCACACTTCTTTCCCTTTACATATTTCTTATGCACACTTCTTTCCCTTTACATATTTCTTATGCACACTTCTTTCCCTTTACATATTTCTTATGCACACTTCTTTCCCTTTACATATTTCTTATGCACACTTCTTTCCCTTTACATATTTCTTATGCACACTTCTTTCCCTTTACATATTTCTTATGCACACTTCTTTCCCTTTACATATTTCTTATGCACACTTCTTTCCCTTTACATATTTCTTATGCACACTTCTTTCCCTTTACATATTTCTTATGCACACTTCTTTCCCTTTACATATTTCTTATGCACACTTCTTTCCCTTTACATATTTCTTATGCACACTTCTTTCCCTTTACATATTTCTTATGCACACTTCTTTCCCTTTACATATTTCTTATGCACACTTCTTTCCCTTTACATATTTCTTATGCACACTTCTTTCCCTTTACATATTTCTTATGCACACTTCTTTCCCTTTACATATTTCTTATGCACACTTCTTTCCCTTTACATATTTCTTATGCACACTTCTTTCCCTTTACATATTTCTTATGCACACTTCTTTCCCTTTACATATTTCTTATGCACACTTCTTTCCCTTTACATATTTCTTATGCACACTTCTTTCCCTTTACATATTTCTTATGCACACTTCTTTCCCTTTACATATTTCTTATGCACACTTCTTTCCCTTTACATATTTCTTATGCACACTTCTTTCCCTTTACATATTTCTTATGCACACTTCTTTCCCTTTACATATTTCTTATGCACACTTCTTTCCCTTTACATATTTCTTATGCACACTTCTTTCCCTTTACATATTTCTTATGCACACTTCTTTCCCTTTACATATTTCTTATGCACACTTCTTTCCCTTTACATATTTCTTATGCACACTTCTTTCCCTTTACATATTTCTTATGCACACTTCTTTCCCTTTACATATTTCTTATGCACACTTCTTTCCCTTTACATATTTCTTATGCACACTTCTTTCCCTTTACATATTTCTTATGCACACTTCTTTCTCTTTACATTTTTCTTATGCACACTTCTTTCCCTTTACATATTTCTTATGCACACTTCTCTCCCTTTACATATTTCTTATGCACACTTCTTTCCCTTTACATATTTCTTATGCACACTTCTTTCCCTTTACATATTTCTTATGCACACTTCTTTCCCTTTACATATTTCTTATGCACACTTCTTTCCCTTTACATATTTCTTATGCACACTTCTTTCCCTTTACATATTTAACTCGAGGGCTTGTTCCTACATCATGTGTTTATTTCTTATGCACACTTCTTTCCCTTTACATATTTAACTCGAGGGCTTGTTCCCATATCATGTGTTTATTTCTTATGCACACTTCTTTCCCTTTACATATTTCTTATGCACACTTCTTTCCCTTTACATATTTAACTCGAGGGCTTGTCCCGACATCATGTGTTTATTTCTTATGCACACTTCTTTCCCTTTACATATTTCTTATGCACACTTCTTTCCCTTTACATATTTCTTATGCACACTTCTTTCCCTTTACATATTTCTTATGCACACTTCTTTCCCTTTACATATTTCTTATGCACACTTCTTTCCCTTTACATATTTCTTATGCACACTTCTCTCCCTTTACATATTTCTTATGCACACTTTTTTCCCTTTACATATTTCTTATGCACACTTCTTTCCCTTTACATATTTCTTATGCACACTTCTTTCCCTTTACATATTTCTTATGCACACTTCTTTCCCTTTACATATTTCTTATGCACACTTCTTTCCCTTTACATATTTAACTCGAGGGCTTGTTCCTACATCATGTGTTTATTTCTTATGCACACTTCTTTCCCTTTACATATTTAACTCGAGGGCTTGTTCCCATATCATGTGTTTATTTCTTATGCACACTTCTTTCCCTTTACATATTTCTTATGCACACTTCTTTCCCTTTACATATTTCTTATGCACACTTCTTTCCCTTTACATATTTCTTATGCACACTTCTTTCCCTTTACATATTTCTTATGCACACTTCTTTCCCTTTACATATTTCTTATGCACACTTCTTTCCCTTTACATATTTCTTATGCACACTTCTTTCCCTTTACATATTTCTTATGCACACTTCTTTCCCTTTACATATTTCTTATGCACACTTCTTTCCCTTTACATATTTAACTCGAGGGCTTGTTCCTACATCATGTGTTTATTTCTTATGCACACTTCTTTCCCTTTACATATTTAACTCGAGGGCTTGTTCCCATATCATGTGTTTATTTCTTATGCACACTTCTTTCCCTTTACATATTTCTTATGCACACTTCTTTCCCTTTACATATTTCTTATGCACACTACTTTCCCTTTACATATTTCTTATGCACACTTCTTTCTCTTTACATATTTCTTATGCACACTTCTTTCCCTTTACATATTTCTTATGCACACTTCTTTCCCTTTACATATTTCTTATGCACACTTCTTTCCCTTTACATATTTCTTATGCACACTTCTTTCCCTTTACATATTTCTTATGCACACTTCTTTCCCTTTACATATTTCTTATGCACACTTCTTTCCCTTTACATATTTCTTATGCACACTTCTTTCCCTTTACATATTTCTTATGCACACTTCTTTCCCTTTACATATTTCTTATGCACACTTCTTTCCCTTTACATATTTCTTATGCACACTTCTTTCCCTTTACATATTTCTTATGCACACTTCTTTCCCTTTACATATTTCTTATGCACACTTCTTTCCCTTTACATATTTAACTCGAGGGCTTGTTCCCACATCATGTGTTTATTTCTTATGCACACTTCTTTCCCTTTACATATTTAACTCGAGGGCTTGTTCCCACATCATGTGTTTATTTCTTATGCACACTTCTTTCCCTTTACATATTTAACTCGAGGGCTTGTTCCCACATCATGTGTTTATTTCTTATGCACACTTCTTTCCCTTTACATATTTAACTCGAGGGCTTGTTCCCACATCATGTGTTTATTTCTTATGCACACTTCTTTCCCTTTACATATTTCTTATGCACACTTCTTTCCCTTTACATATTTCTTATGCACACTTCTTTCCCTTTACATATTTCTTATGCACACTTCTTTCCCTTTACATATTTCTTATGCACACTTCTTTCCCTTTACATATTTCTTATGCACACTTCTTTCCCTTTACATATTTCTTATGCACACATCTTTCCCTTTACATATTTCTTATGCACACTTCTTTCCCTTTACATATTTCTTATGCACACTTCTTTCCCTTTACATATTTCTTATGCACACTTCTTTCCCTTTACATATTTCTTATGCACACTTCTTTCCCTTTACATATTTCTTATGCACACTTCTTTCCCTTTACATATTTCTTATGCACACTTCTTTCCCTTTACATATTTCTTATGCACACTTCTTTCCCTTTACATATTTAACTCGAGGGCTTGTTCCCACATCATGTGTTTATTTCTTATGCACACTTCTTTCCCTTTACATATTTAACTCGAGGGCTTGTTCCCACATCGTGTGTTTATTTCTTATGCACACTTCTTTCCCTTTACATATTTCTTATGCACACTTATTTCCCTTTACATATTTCTTATGCACACTTCTTTCCCTTTACATATTTCTTATGCACACTTCTTTCCCTTTACATATTTCTTATGCACACTTCTTTCCCTTTACATATTTCTTATGCACACTTCTTTCCCTTTACATATTTCTTATGCACACTTCTTTCCCTTTACATATTTCTTATGCACACTTCTTTCCCTTTACATATTTCTTATGCACACTTCTTTCCCTTTACATATTTCTTATGCACACTTCTTTCCCTTTACCTATTTCTTATGCACACTTCTTTCCCTTTACATATTTCTTATGCACACTTCTTTCCCTTTACCTATTTCTTATGCACACTTCTTTCCCTTTATATATTTCTTATGCACACTTCTTTCCCTTTACATATTTCTTATGCACACTTCTTTCCCTTTACATATTTCTTATGCACACTTCTTTCCCTTTACATATTTAACTCGAGGGCTTGTTCCCACATCATGTGTTTATTTATTATGCACACTTCTTTCCCTTTACATATTTAACTCGAGGGCTTGTTCCCACATCATGTGTTTATTTCTTATGCACACTTCTTTCCCTTTACATATTTAACTCGAGGGCTTGTTCCCACATCATGTGTTTATTTCTTATGCACACTTCTTTCCCTTTACATATTTAACTCGAGGGCTTGTTCCCACATCATGTGTTTATTTCTTATGCACACTTCTTTCCCTTTACATATTTAACTCGAGGGCTTGTCCCGACATCATGTGTTTATTTCTTATGCACACTTCTTTCCCTTTACATATTTCTTATGCACACTTCTTTCCCTTTACATATTTCTTATGCACACTTCTTTCCCTTTACATATTTCTTATGCACACTTCTTTCCCTTTACATATTTCTTATGCACACTTCTTTCCCTTTACATATTTCTTATGCACACTTCTTTCCCTTTACATATTTCTTGCACACTTCTTTCCCTTTACATATTTCTTATGCACACTTCTTTCCCTTTACATATTTCTTATGCACACTTTTTTCCCTTTACATATTTCTTATGCACACTTCTTTCCCTTTACATATTTCTTATGCACACTTCTTTCCCTTTACATATTTCTTATGCACCCTTCTTTCCCTTTACATATTTCTTATGCACACTTCTTTCCCTTTACATATTTCTTATGCACACTTCTTTCCCTTTACATATTTCTTATGCACACTTCTTTCCCTTTACATATTTTGTATGCACACTTCTTTCCCTTTACATATTTCTTATGCACACTTCTTTCCCTTTACATATTTCTTATGCACACTTCTTTCCCTTTACATATTTCTTATGCACACTTCTTTCCCTTTACATATTTCTTATGCACACTTCTTTCCCTTTACATATTTCTTATGCACACTTCTTTCCCTTTACATATTTTTTATGCACACTTCTTTCCCTTTACATATTTCTTATGCACACTTCTTTCCCTTTACATATTTCTTATGCACACTTCTTTCCCTTTACATATTTCTTATGCACACTTCTTTCCCTTTACATATAAGTTATGCACACTTCTTTCCATTTACATATTTCTTATGCACACTTCTTTCCCTTTACATATTTCTTATGCACACTTCTTTCCCTTTACATTATTCTTATGCACACTTCTTTCCCTTTACATATTTCTTATGCACACTTCTTTCCCTTTACATATTTCTTATGCACACTTCTTTCCCTTTACATATTTCTTATGCACACTTCTTTCCCTTTACATATTTCTTATGCACACTTCTTTCCCTTTACATATTTCTTATGCACACTTCTTTCCCTTTACATATTTCTTATGCACACTTCTTTCCCTTTACATATTTCTTATGCACACTTCTTTCCCTTTACATATTTCGTATGCACACTTCTTTCCCTTTACATATTTCTTATGCACACTTCTTTCCCTTTACATATTTCTTATGCACACTTCTTTCCCTTTACATATTTCTTATGCACACTTCTTTCCCTTTACATATTTCTTATGCACACTTCTTTCCCTTTACATATTTCTTATGCACACTTCTTTCCCTTTACATATTTCTTATGCACACTTCTTTCCCTTTACATATTTCTTATGCACACTTCTTTCCCTTTACATATTTCTTATGCACACTTCTTTCCCTTTACATATTTCTTATGCACACTTCTTTCCCTTTACATATTTCTTATGCACACTTCTTTCCCTTTACATATTTAACTCGAGGGCTTGTTCCCACATCATGTGTTTATTTCTCATGCACACTTCTTTCCCTTTACATATTTCTTATGCACACTTCTTTCCCTTTACATATTTCTTATGCACACTTCTTTCCCTTTACATATTTCTTATGCACACTTCTTTCCCTTTACATATTTCTTATGCACACTTCTTTCCCTTTACATATTTCTTATGCACACTTCTTTCCCTTTACATATTTAACTCGAGGGCTTGTTCCCACATCATGTGTTTATTTCTTATGCACACTTCTTTCCCTTTACATATTTAACTCGAGGGCTTGTTCCCACATCATGTGTTTATTTCTTATGCACACTTCTTTCCCTTTACATATTTAACTCGAGGGCTTGTTCCCACATCATGTGTTTATTTCTTATGCACACTTCTTTCCCTTTACATATTTAACTCGAGGGCTTGTTCCCACATCATGTGTTTATTTCTTATGCACACTTCTTTCCCTTTACATATTTAACTCGAGGGCTTGTCCCGACATCATGTGTTTATTTCTTATGCACACTTCTTTCCCTTTACATATTTCTTATGCACACTTCTTTCCCTTTACATATTTCTTATGCACACTTCTTTCCCTTTACATATTTCTTATGCACACTTCTTTCCCTTTACATATTTCTTATGCACACTTCTTTCCCTTTACATATTTCTTATGCACACTTCTTTCCCTTTACATATTTCTTGCACACTTCTTTCCCTTTACATATTTCTTATGCACACTTCTTTCCCTTTACATATTTCTTATGCACACTTTTTTCCCTTTACATATTTCTTATGCACACTTCTTTCCCTTTACATATTTCTTATGCACACTTCTTTCCCTTTACATATTTCTTATGCACCCTTCTTTCCCTTTACATATTTCTTATGCACACTTCTTTCCCTTTACATATTTCTTATGCACACTTCTTTCCCTTTACATATTTCTTATGCACACTTCTTTCCCTTTACATATTTTGTATGCACACTTCTTTCCCTTTACATATTTCTTATGCACACTTCTTTCCCTTTACATATTTCTTATGCACACTTCTTTCCCTTTACATATTTCTTATGCACACTTCTTTCCCTTTACATATTTCTTATGCACACTTCTTTCCCTTTACATATTTCTTATGCACACTTCTTTCCCTTTACATATTTTTTATGCACACTTCTTTCCCTTTACATATTTCTTATGCACACTTCTTTCCCTTTACATATTTCTTATGCACACTTCTTTCCCTTTACATATTTCTTATGCACACTTCTTTCCCTTTACATATAAGTTATGCACACTTCTTTCCATTTACATATTTCTTATGCACACTTCTTTCCCTTTACATATTTCTTATGCACACTTCTTTCCCTTTACATTATTCTTATGCACACTTCTTTCCCTTTACATATTTCTTATGCACACTTCTTTCCCTTTACATATTTCTTATGCACACTTCTTTCCCTTTACATATTTCTTATGCACACTTCTTTCCCTTTACATATTTCTTATGCACACTTCTTTCCCTTTACATATTTCTTATGCACACTTCTTTCCCTTTACATATTTCTTATGCACACTTCTTTCCCTTTACATATTTCTTATGCACACTTCTTTCCCTTTACATATTTCGTATGCACACTTCTTTCCCTTTACATATTTCTTATGCACACTTCTTTCCCTTTACATATTTCTTATGCACACTTCTTTCCCTTTACATATTTCTTATGCACACTTCTTTCCCTTTACATATTTCTTATGCACACTTCTTTCCCTTTACATATTTCTTATGCACACTTCTTTCCCTTTACATATTTCTTATGCACACTTCTTTCCCTTTACATATTTCTTATGCACACTTCTTTCCCTTTACATATTTCTTATGCACACTTCTTTCCCTTTACATATTTCTTATGCACACTTCTTTCCCTTTACATATTTCTTATGCACACTTCTTTCCCTTTACATATTTAACTCGAGGGCTTGTTCCCACATCATGTGTTTATTTCTCATGCACACTTCTTTCCCTTTACATATTTCTTATGCACACTTCTTTCCCTTTACATATTTCTTATGCACACTTCTTTCCCTTTACATATTTCTTATGCACACTTCTTTCCCTTTACATATTTCTTATGCACACTTCTTTCCCTTTACATATTTCTTATGCACACTTCTTTCCCTTTACATATTTCTTATGCACACTTCTTTCCCTTTACAAATTTAACTCGAGGGCTTGTTCCCACATCATGTGTTTATGTCTTATGCACACTTCTTTCCCTTTACATATTTCTTATGCACACTTCTTTCCCTTTACATATTTCTTATGCACACTTCTTTCCCTTTACATATTTCTTATGCACACTTCTTTCCCTTTACATATTTCTTATGCACACTTCTTTCCCTTTACATATTTCTTATGCACACTTCTTTCCCTTTACATATTTCTTATGCACACTTCTTTCCCTTTACATATTTCTTATGCACACTTCTTTCCCTTTACATATTTCTTATGCACACTTCTTTCCCTTTACATATTTCTTATGCACACTTCTTTCCCTTTACATATTTCTTATGCACACTTCTTTCCCTTTACATATTTCTTATGCACACTTCTTTCCCTTTACATATTTCTTATGCACACTTCTTTCCCTTTACATATTTCTTATGCACACTTCTTTCCCTTTACATATTTAACTCGAGGGCTTGTTCCCACATCATGTGTTTATTTCTTATGCACACTTCTTTCCCTTTACATATTTAACTCGAGGGCTTGTTCCCACATCGTGTGTTTATTACTTATGCACACTTCTTTCCCTTTACATATTTCTTATGCACACTTCTTTCCCTTTACATATTTCTTATGCACACTTCTTTCCCTTTACATATTTCTTATGCACACTTCTTTCCCTTTACATATTTCTTATGCACACTTCTTTCCCTTTACATATTTCTTATGCACACTTCTTTCCCTTTACATATTTCTTATGCACACTTCTTTCCCTTTACATATTTCTTATGCACACTTCTTTCCCTTTACATATTTCTTATGCACACTTCTTTCCCTTTACATATTTCTTATGCACACTTCTTTCCCTTTACATATTTCTTATGCACACTTCTTTCCCTTTACATATTTCTTATGCACACTTCTTTCCCTTTACATATTTCTTATGCACACTTCTTTCCCTTTACATATTTCTTATGCACACTTCTTTCCCTTTGCATATTTCTTATGCACACTTCTTTCCCTTTACATATTTCTTATGCACACTTCTTTCCCTTTACATATTTGACTCGAGGGCTTGTTCCCACATCATGAGTTTATTTCTTATGCACACTTCTTTCCCTTTACATATTTAACTCGAGGGCTTGTTCCCACATCATGTGTTTATTTCTTATGCACACTTCTTTCCCTTTACATATTTAACTCGAGGGCTTGTTCCCACATCATGTGTTTATTTCTTATGCACACTTCTTTCCCTTTACATATTTAACTCGAGGGCTTGTTCCCACATCATGTGTTTATTTCTTATGCACACTTCTTTCCCTTTACATATTTAACTCGAGGGCTTGTCCCGACATCATGTGTTTATTTCTTATGCACACTTCTTTCCCTTTACATATTTCTTATGCACACTTCTTTCCCTTTACATATTTCTTATGCACACTTCTTTCCCTTTACATATTTCTTATGCACACTTCTTTCCCTTTACATATTTCTTATGCACACTTCTTTCCCTTTACATATTTCTTATGCACACTTCTTTCCCTTTACATATTTCTTATGCACACTTCTTTCCCTTTACATATTTCTTATGCACACTTTTTTCCCTTTACATATTTCTTATGCACACTTCTTTCCCTTTACATATTTCTTATGCACACTTCTTTCCCTTTACATATTTCTTATGCACACTTCTTTCCCTTTACATATTTCTTATGCACACTTCTTTCCCTTTACATATTTCTTATGCACACTTCTTTCCCTTTACATATTTCTTATGCACACTTCTTTCCCTTTACATATTTCTTATGCACACTTCTTTCCCTTTACATATTTCTTATGCACACTTCTTTCCCTTTACATATTTCTTATGCACACTTCTTTCCCTTTACATATTTCTTATGCACACTTCTTTCCCTTTGCATATTTCTTATGCACACTTCTTTCCCTTTACATATTTCTTATGCACACTTCTTTCCCTTTACATATTTGACTCGAGGGCTTGTTCCCACATCATGAGTTTATTTCTTATGCACACTTCTTTCCCTTTACATATTTAACTCGAGGGCTTGTTCCCACATCATGTGTTTATTTCTTATGCACACTTCTTTCCCTTTACATATTTAACTCGAGGGCTTGTTCCCACATCATGTGTTTATTTCTTATGCACACTTCTTTCCCTTTACATATTTAACTCGAGGGCTTGTTCCCACATCATGTGTTTATTTCTTATGCACACTTCTTTCCCTTTACATATTTAACTCGAGGGCTTGTCCCGACATCATGTGTTTATTTCTTATGCACACTTCTTTCCCTTTACATATTTCTTATGCACACTTCTTTCCCTTTACATATTTCTTATGCACACTTCTTTCCCTTTACATATTTCTTATGCACACTTCTTTCCCTTTACATATTTCTTATGCACACTTCTTTCCCTTTACATATTTCTTATGCACACTTCTTTCCCTTTACATATTTCTTATGCACACTTCTTTCCCTTTACATATTTCTTATGCACACTTTTTTCCCTTTACATATTTCTTATGCACACTTCTTTCCCTTTACATATTTCTTATGCACACTTCTTTCCCTTTACATATTTCTTATGCACACTTCTTTCCCTTTACATATTTCTTATGCACACTTCTTTCCCTTTACATATTTCTTATGCACACTTCTTTCCCTTTACATATTTTTTATGCACACTTCTTTCCCTTTACATATTTCTTATGCACACTTCTTTCCCTTTACATATTTCTTATGCACACTTCTTTCCCTTTACATATTTCTTATGCACACTTCTTTCCCTTTACATATTTCTTATGCACACTTCTTTCCCTTTACATATTTCTTATGCACACTTCTTTCCCTTTACATATTTCTTATGCACACTTCTTTCCCTTTACATATTTCTTATGCACACTTCTTTCCCTTTACATATTTCTTATGCACACTTCTTTCCCTTTACATATTTCGTATGCACACTTCTTTCCCTTTACATATTTCTTATGCACACTTCTTTCCCTTTACATATAAGTTATGCACACTTCTTTCCATTTACATATTTCTAATGCACACTTCTTTCCCTTTACATATTTCTTATGCACACTTCTTTCCCTTTACATATTTCTTATGCACACTTCTTTCCCTTTACATATTTCTTATGCACACTTCTTTCCCTTGACATATTTCTTATGCACACTTCTTTCCCTTTACATATTTCTTATGCACACTTCTTTCCCTTTACATATTTCTTATGCACACTTCTTTCCCTTTACATATTTCTTATGCACACTTCTTTCCCTTTACATATTTCTTATGCACACTTCTTTCCCTTTACATATTTCTTATGCACACTTCTTTCCCTTTACATATTTCTTATGCACACTTCTTTCCCTTTACATATTTCTTATGCACACTTCTTTCCCTTTACATATTTCTTATGCACACTTCTTTCCCTTTACATATTTCTTATGCACACTTCTTTCCCTTTACATATTTCTTATGCACACTTCTTTCCCTGTACATATTTCTTATGCACACTTCTTTCCCTTTACATATTTCTTACGCACACTTCTTTCCCTTTACATATTTCTTATGCACACTTTTTTCCCTTTACATATTTCTTATGCACACTTCTTTCCCTTTACATATTTAACTCGAGGGCTTGTTCCCACATCATGTGTTTATTTCTTATGCACACTTCTTTCCCTTTACATATTTAACTCGAGGGCTTGTTCCCACATCATGTGTTTATTTCTTATGCACACTTCTTTCCCTTTACATATTTAACTCGAGGGCTTGTTCCCACATCATGTGTTTATTTCTTATGCACACTTCTTTCCCTTTACATATTTAACTCGAGGGCTTGTTCCCACATCATGTGTTTATTTCTTATGCACACTTCTTTCCCTTTACATATTTAACTCGAGGGCTTGTCCCGACATCATGTGTTTATTTCTTATGCACACTTCTTTCCCTTTACATATTTCTTATGCACACTTCTTTCCCTTTACATATTTCTTATGCACACTTCTTTCCCTTTACATATTTCTTATGCACACTTCTTTCCCTTTACATATTTCTTATGCACACTTCTTTCCCTTTACATATTTCTTATGCACACTTCTTTCCCTTTACATATTTCTTGCACACTTCTTTCCCTTTACATATTTCTTATGCACACTTCTTTCCCTTTACATATTTCTTATGCACACTTTTTTCCCTTTACATATTTCTTATGCACACTTCTTTCCCTTTACATATTTCTTATGCACACTTCTTTCCCTTTACATATTTCTTATGCACCCTTCTTTCCCTTTACATATTTCTTATGCACACTTCTTTCCCTTTACATATTTCGTATGCACACTTCTTTCCCTTTACATATTTCTTATGCACACTTCTTTCCCTTTACATATTTTGTATGCACACTTCTTTCCCTTTACATATTTCTTATGCACACTTCTTTCCCTTTACATATTTCTTATGCACACTTCTTTCCCTTTACATATTTCTTATGCACACTTCTTTCCCTTTACATATTTCTTATGCACACTTCTTTCCCTTTACATATTTCTTATGCACACTTCTTTCCCTTTACATATTTTGTATGCACACTTCTTTCCCTTTACATATTTCTTATGCACACTTCTTTCCCTTTACATATTTCTTATGCACACTTCTTTCCCTTTACATATTTCTTATGCACACTTCTTTCCCTTTACATATAAGTTATGCACACTTCTTTCCATTTACATATTTCTTATGCACACTTCTTTCCCTTTACATATTTCTTATGCACACTTCTTTCCCTTTACATTATTCTTATGCACACTTCTTTCCCTTTACATATTTCTTATGCACACTTCTTTCCCTTTACATATTTCTTATGCACACTTCTTTCCCTTTACATATTTCTTATGCACACTTCTTTCCCTTTACATATTTCTTATGCACACTTCTTTCCCTTTACATATTTCTTATGCACACTTCTTTCCCTTTACATATTTCTTATGCACACTTCTTTCCCTTTACATATTTCTTATGCACACTTCTTTCCCTTTACATATTTCGTATGCACACTTCTTTCCCTTTACATATTTCTTATGCACACTTCTTTCCCTTTACATATTTCTTATGCACACTTCTTTCCCTTTACATATTTCTTATGCACACTTCTTTCCCTTTACATATTTCTTATGCACACTTCTTTCCCTTTACATATTTCTTATGCACACTTCTTTCCCTTTACATATTTCTTATGCACACTTCTTTCCCTTTACATATTTCTTATGCACACTTCTTTCCCTTTACATATTTCTTATGCACACTTCTTTCCCTTTACATATTTCTTATGCACACTTCTTTCCCTTTACATATTTCTTATGCACACTTCTTTCCCTTTACATATTTAACTCGAGGGCTTGTTCCCACATCATGTGTTTATTTCTCATGCACACTTCTTTCCCTTTACATATTTCTTATGCACACTTCTTTCCCTTTACATATTTCTTATGCACACTTCTTTCCCTTTACATATTTCTTATGCACACTTCTTTCCCTTTACATATTTCTTATGCACACTTCTTTCCCTTTACATATTTCTTATGCACACTTCTTTCCCTTTACAAATTTAACTCGAGGGCTTGTTCCCACATCATGTGTTTATTTCTTATGCACACTTCTTTCCCTTTACATATTTCTTATGCACACTTCTTTCCCTTTACATATTTCTTATGCACACTTCTTTCCCTTTACATATTTCTTATGCACACTTCTTTCCCTTTACATATTTCTTATGCACACTTCTTTCCCTTTACATATTTCTTATGCACACTTATTTCCCTTTACATATTTCTTATGCACACTTCTTTCCCTTTACATATTTCTTATGCACACTTCTTTCCCTTTACATATTTCTTATGCACACTTCTTTCCCTTTACATATTTCTTATGCACACTTCTTTCCCTTTACATATTTCTTATGCACACTTCTTTCCCTTTACATATTTCTTATGCACACTTCTTTCCCTTTACATATTTCTTATGCACACTTTTTTCCCTTTACATATTTCTTATGCACACTTCTTTCCCTTTACATATTTAACTCGAGGGCTTGTTCCCACATCATGTGTTTATTTCTTATGCACACTTCTTTCCCTTTACATATTTAACTCGAGGGCTTGTTCCCACATCGTGTGTTTATTACTTATGCACACTTCTTTCCCTTTACATATTTCTTATGCACACTTCTTTCCCTTTACATATTTCTTATGCACACTTCTTTCCCTTTACATATTTCTTATGCACACTTCTTTCCCTTTACATATTTCTTATGCACACTTCTTTCCCTTTACATATTTCTTATGCACACTTCTTTCCCTTTACATATTTCTTATGCACACTTCTTTCCCTTTACATATTTCTTATGCACACTTCTTTCCCTTTACATATTTCTTATGCACACTTCTTTCCCTTTACATATTTCTTATGCACACTTCTTTCCCTTTACATATTTCTTATGCACACTTCTTTCCCTTTACATATTTCTTATGCACACTTCTTTCCCTTTACATATTTCTTATGCACACTTCTTTCCCTTTACATATTTCTTATGCACACTTCTTTCCCTTTGCATATTTCTTATGCACACTTCTTTCCCTTTACATATTTCTTATGCACACTTCTTTCCCTTTACATATTTGACTCGAGGGCTTGTTCCCACATCATGAGTTTATTTCTTATGCACACTTCTTTCCCTTTACATATTTAACTCGAGGGCTTGTTCCCACATCATGTGTTTATTTCTTATGCACACTTCTTTCCCTTTACATATTTAACTCGAGGGCTTGTTCCCACATCATGTGTTTATTTCTTATGCACACTTCTTTCCCTTTACATATTTAACTCGAGGGCTTGTTCCCACATCATGTGTTTATTTCTTATGCACACTTCTTTCCCTTTACATATTTAACTCGAGGGCTTGTCCCGACATCATGTGTTTATTTCTTATGCACACTTCTTTCCCTTTACATATTTCTTATGCACACTTCTTTCCCTTTACATATTTCTTATGCACACTTCTTTCCCTTTACATATTTCTTATGCACACTTCTTTCCCTTTACATATTTCTTATGCACACTTCTTTCCCTTTACATATTTCTTATGCACACTTCTTTCCCTTTACATATTTCTTATGCACACTTCTTTCCCTTTACATATTTCTTATGCACACTTTTTTCCCTTTACATATTTCTTATGCACACTTCTTTCCCTTTACATATTTCTTATGCACACTTCTTTCCCTTTACATATTTCTTATGCACACTTCTTTCCCTTTACATATTTCTTATGCACACTTCTTTCCCTTTACATATTTCTTATGCACACTTCTTTCCCTTTACATATTTTTTATGCACACTTCTTTCCCTTTACATATTTCTTATGCACACTTCTTTCCCTTTACATATTTCTTATGCACACTTCTTTCCCTTTACATATTTCTTATGCACACTTCTTTCCCTTTACATATTTCTTATGCACACTTCTTTCCCTTTACATATTTCTTATGCACACTTCTTTCCCTTTACATATTTCTTATGCACACTTCTTTCCCTTTACATATTTCTTATGCACACTTCTTTCCCTTTACATATTTCTTATGCACACTTCTTTCCCTTTACATATTTCGTATGCACACTTCTTTCCCTTTACATATTTCTTATGCACACTTCTTTCCCTTTACATATAAGTTATGCACACTTCTTTCCATTTACATATTTCTAATGCACACTTCTTTCCCTTTACATATTTCTTATGCACACTTCTTTCCCTTTACATATTTCTTATGCACACTTCTTTCCCTTTACATATTTCTTATGCACACTTCTTTCCCTTGACATATTTCTTATGCACACTTCTTTCCCTTTACATATTTCTTATGCACACTTCTTTCCCTTTACATATTTCTTATGCACACTTCTTTCCCTTTACATATTTCTTATGCACACTTCTTTCCCTTTACATATTTCTTATGCACACTTCTTTCCCTTTACATATTTCTTATGCACACTTCTTTCCCTTTACATATTTCTTATGCACACTTCTTTCCCTTTACATATTTCTTATGCACACTTCTTTCCCTTTACATATTTCTTATGCACACTTCTTTCCCTTTACATATTTCTTATGCACACTTCTTTCCCTTTACATATTTCTTATGCACACTTCTTTCCCTTTACATATTTCTTATGCACACTTCTTTCCCTGTACATATTTCTTATGCACACTTCTTTCCCTTTACATATTTCTTATGCACACTTCTTTCCCTTTACATATTTCTTATGCACACTTTTTTCCCTTTACATATTTCTTATGCACACTTCTTTCCCTTTACATATTTAACTCGAGGGCTTGTTCCCACATCATGTGTTTATTTCTTATGCACACTTCTTTCCCTTTACATATTTAACTCGAGGGCTTGTTCCCACATCGTGTGTTTATTTCTTATGCACACTTCTTTCCCTTTACATATTTCTTATGCACACTTCTTTCCCTTTACATATTTCTTATGCACACTTCTTTCCCTTTACATATTTCTTATGCACACTTCTTTCCCTTTACATATTTCTTATGCACACTTCTTTCCCTTTACATATTTCTTATGCACACTTCTTTCCCTTTACATATTTCTTATGCACACTTCTTTCCCTTTACATATTTCTTATGCACACTTCTTTCCCTTTACATATTTCTTATGCACACTTCTTTCCCTTTACATATTTCTTATGCACACTTCTTTCCCTTTACATATTTCTTATGCACACTTCTTTCCCTTTACATATTTCTTATGCACACTTCTTTCCCTTTACATATTTCTTATGCACACTTCTTTCCCTTTACATATTTCTTATGCACACTTCTTTCCCTTTACATATTTCTTATGCACACTTCTTTCCCTTTACATATTTCTTATGCACACTTCTTTCCCTTTACATATTTAACTCGAGGGCTTGTTCCCACATCATGAGTTTATTTCTTATGCACACTTCTTTCCCTTTACATATTTAACTCGAGGGCTTGTTCCCACATCATGTGTTTATTTCTTATGCACACTTCTTTCCCTTTACATATTTAACTCGAGGGCTTGTTCCCACATCATGTGTTTATTTCTTATGCACACTTCTTTCCCTTTACATATTTAACTCGAGGGCTTGTTCCCACATCATGTGTTTATTTCTTATGCACACTTCTTTCCCTTTACATATTTAACTCGAGGGCTTGTCCCGACATCATGTGTTTATTTCTTATGCACACTTCTTTCCCTTTACATATTTCTTATGCACACTTCTTTCCCTTTACATATTTCTTATGCACACTTCTTTCCCTTTACATATTTCTTATGCACACTTCTTTCCCTTTACATATTTCTTATGCACACTTCTTTCCCTTTACATATTTCTTATGCACACTTCTTTCCCTTTACATATTTCTTATGCACACTTCTTTCCCTTTACATATTTCTTATGCACACTTCTTTCCCTTTACATATTTTTTATGCACACTTTTTTCCCTTTACATATTTCTTATGCACACTTCTTTCCCTTTACATATTTCTTATGCACACTTCTTTCCCTTTACATATTTCTTATGCACACTTCTTTCCCTTTACATATTTCTAATGCACACTTCTTTCCCTTTACATATTTCTTATGCACACTTCTTTCCCTTTACATATTTCTTATGCACACTTCTTTCCCTTTACATATTTCTTATGCACACTTCTTTCCCTTTACATATTTCTTATGCACACTTCTTTCCCTTTACATATTTCTTATGCACACTTCTTTCCCTTTACATATTTCTTATGCACACTTCTTTCCCTTTACATATTTCTTATGCAAACTTCTTTCCCTTTACATATTTCTTATGCACACTTCTTTCCCTTTACATATTTCTTATGCACACTTCTTTCCCTTTACATATTTCTTATGCACACTTCTTTCCCTTTACATATTTCTTATGCACACTTCTTTCACTTTACATATAAGTTATGCACACTTCTTTCCATTTACATATAAGTTATGCACACTTCTTTCCCTTTACATATTTCTTATGCACACTTCTTTCCCTTTACATATTTCTTATGCACACTTCTTTCCCTTTACATATTTCTTATGCACACTTCTTTCCCTTTACATATTTCTTATGCACACTTCTTTCCCTTTACATATTTCTTATGCACACTTCTTTCCCTTTACATATTTCTTATGCACACTTCTTTCCCTTTACATATTTCTTATGCACACTTCTTTCCCTTTACATATTTCTTATGCACACTTCTTTCCCTTTACATATTTCTTATGCACACTTCTTTCCCTTTACATATTTCTTATGCACACTTCTTTCCCTTTACATATTTCTTATGCACACTTCTTTCCCTTTACATATTTCTTATGCACACTTCTTTCCCTTTACATATTTCTTATGCACACTTCTTTCCCTTTACATATTTCTTATGCACACTTCTTTCCCTTTACATATTTCTTATGCACACTTCTTTCCCTTTACATATTTCTTATGCACACTTCTTTCCCTTTACATATTTCTTATGCACACTTCTTTCCCTTTACATATTTAACTCGAGGGCTTGTTCCCACATCATGTGTTTATTTCTTATGCACACTTCTTTCCCTTTACATATTTAACTCGAGGGCTTGTTCCCACATCATGTGTTTATTTCTTATGCACACTTCTTTCCCTTTACATATTTAACTCGAGGGCTTGTTCCCACATCATGTGTTTATTTCTTATGCACACTTCTTTCCCTTTACATATTTAACTCGAGGGCTTGTCCCGACATCATGTGTTTATTTCTTATGCACACTTCTTTCCCTTTACATATTTCTTATGCACACTTCTTTCCCTTTACATATTTCTTATGCACACTTCTTTCCCTTTACATATTTCTTATGCACACTTCTTTCCCTTTACATATTTCTTATGCACACTTCTTTCCCTTTACATATTTCTTATGCACACTTCTTTCCCTTTACATATTTCTTATGCACACTTCTTTCCCTTTACATATTTCTTATGCACACTTCTTTCCCTTTACATATTTCTTATGCACACTTCTTTCCCTTTACATATTTCTTATGCACACTTCTTTCCCTTTACATATTTCTTATGCACACTTCTTTCCCTTTACATATTTCTTATGCACACTTCTTTCCCTTTACATATTTCTTATGCACACTTCTTTCCCTTTACATATTTCTTATGCACACTTCTTTCCCTTTACATATTTAACTCGAGGGCTTGTTCCCACATCATGTGTTTATTTCTTATGCACACTTCTTTCCCTTTACATATTTAACTCGAGGGCTTGTTCCCACATCGTGTGTTTATTTCTTATGCACACTTCTTTCCCTTTACATATTTGTTATGCACACTTCTTTCCCTTTACATATTTCTTATGCACACTTCTTTCCCTTTACATATTTCTTATGCACACTTCTTTCCCTTTACATATTTCTTATGCACACTTCTTTCCCTTTACATATTTCTTATGCACACTTCTTTCCCTTTACATATTTCTTATGCACACTTCTTTCCCTTTACATATTTCTTATGCACACTTCTTTCCCTTTACATATTTCTTATGCACACTTCTTTCCCTTTACATATTTCTTATGCACACTTCTTTCCCTTTACATATTTCTTATGCACACTTCTTTCCCTTTACATATTTAACTCGAGGGCTTGTTCCCACATCATGTGTTTATTTCTTATGCACACTTCTTTCCCTTTACATATTTAACTCGAGGGCTTGTTCCCACATCGTGTGTTTATTTCTTATGCACACTTCTTTCCCTTTACATATTTGTTATGCACACTTCTTTCCCTTTACATATTTCTTATGCACACTTCTTTCCCTTTACATATTTCTTATGCACACTTCTTTCCCTTTACATATTTCTTATGCACACTTCTTTCCCTTTACATATTTCTTATGCACACTTCTTTCCCTTTACATATTTCTTATGCACACTTCTTTCCCTTTACATATTTCTTATGCACACTTCTTTCCCTTTACATATTTCTTATGCACACTTCTTTCCCTTTACATATTTCTTATGCACACTTCTTTCCCTTTACATATTTCTTATGCACACTTCTTTCCCTTTACCTATTTCTTATGCACACTTCTTTCCCTTTACATATTTCTTATGCACACTTCTTTCCCTTTACATATTTCTTATGCACACTTCTTTCCCTTTTATATTTCTTATGCACACTTCTTTCCCTTTACATATTTCTTATGCACACTTCTTTCCCTTTACATATTTCTTATGCACACTTCTTTCCCTTTACATATTTAACTCGAGGGCTTGTTCCCACATCATGTGTTTATTTCTTATGCACACTTCTTTCCCTTTACATATTTAACTCGAGGGCTTGTTCCCACATCATGTGTTTATTTCTTATGCACACTTCTTTCCCTTTACATATTTAACTCGAGGGCTTGTTCCCACATCATGTGTTTATTTCTTATGCACACTTCTTTCCCTTTACATATTTAACTCGAGGGCTTGTTCCCACATCATGTGTTTATTTCTTATGCACACTTCTTTCCCTTTACATATTTAACTCGAGGGCTTGTCCCGACATCATGTGTTTATTTCTTATGCACACTTCTTTCCCTTTACATATTTCTTATGCACACTTCTTTCCCTTTACATATTTCTTATGCACACTTCTTTCCCTTTACATATTTCTTATGCACACTTCTTTCCCTTTACATATTTCTTATGCACACTTCTTTCCCTTTACATATTTCTTATGCACACTTCTTTCCCTTTACATATTTCTTGCACACTTCTTTCCCTTTACATATTTCTTATGCACACTTCTTTCCCTTTACATATTTCTTATGCACACTTTTTTCCCTTTACATATTTCTTATGCACACTTCTTTCCCTTTACATATTTCTTATGCACACTTCTTTCCCTTTACATATTTCTTATGCACACTTCTTTCCCTTTACATATTTCTTATGCACACTTCTTTCCCTTTACATATTTCTTA
The DNA here is from genome assembly GCA_037893245.1 of Crossaster papposus. Taxonomy (NCBI): domain Eukaryota; kingdom Metazoa; phylum Echinodermata; class Asteroidea; order Velatida; family Solasteridae; genus Crossaster; species Crossaster papposus. Next base: position 39,659 of record JBAIAA010000703.1, on the reverse strand, counting down.
TGCACACTTCTTTCCCTTTACATATTTCTTATGCACACTTCTTTCCCTTTACATATTTTTTATGCACACTTCTTTCCCTTTACATATTTCTTATGCACACTTCTTTCCCTTTACATATTTCTTATGCACACTTCTTTCCCTTTACATATTTCTTATGCACACTTCTTTCCCTTTACATATTTCTTATGCACACTTCTTTCCCTTTACATATTTTTTATGCACACTTCTTTCCCTTTACATATTTTTTATGCACACTTCTTTCCCTTTACATATTTCTTATGCACACTTCTTTCCCTTTACATATTTCTTATGCACACTTCTTTCCCTTTACATATTTCTTATGCACACTTCTTTCCCTTTACATATAAGTTATGCACACTTCTTTCCATTTACATATTTCTTATGCACACTTCTTTCCCTTTACATATTTCTTATGCACACTTCTTTCCCTTTACATTATTCTTATGCACACTTCTGTCCCTTTACATATTTCTTATGCACACTTCTTTCCCTTTACATATTTCTTATGCACACTTCTTTCCCTTTACATATTTCTTATGCACACTTCTTTCCCTTTACATATTTCTTATGCACACTTCTTTCCCTTTACATATTTCTTATGCACACTTCTTTCCCTTTACATATTTCTTATGCACACTTCTTTCCCTTTACATATTTCTTATGCACACTTCTTTCCCTTTACATATTTCTTATGCACACTTCTTTCCCTTTACATATTTCTTATGCACACTTTTTTCCCTTTACATATTTCTTATGCACACTTCTTTCCCTTTACATATTTCTTATGCACACTTCTTTCCCTTTACATATTTCTTATGCACACTTTTTTCCCTTTACATATTTCTTATGCACACTTCTTTCCCTTTACATATTTCTTATGCACACTTCTTTCCCTTTACATATTTCTTATGCACACTTCTTTCCCTTTACATATTTCTTATGCACACTTCTTTCCCTTTACATATTTCTTATGCACACTTCTTTCCCTTTACATATTTCTTATGCACACTTCTTTCCCTTTACATATTTAACTCGAGGGCTTGTTCCCACATCATGTGTTTATTTCTTATGCACACTTCTTTCCCTTTACATATTTAACTCGAGGGCTTGTTCCCACATCATGTGTTTATTTCTTATGCACACTTCTTTCCCTTTACATATTTAACTCGAGGGCTTGTTCCCACATCATGTGTTTATTTCTTATGCACACTTCTTTCCCTTTACATATTTAACTCGAGGGCTTGTTCCCACATCATGTGTTTATTTCTTATGCACACTTCTTTCCCTTTACATATTTAACTCGAGGGCTTGTCCCGACATCATGTGTTTATTTCTTATGCACACTTCTTTCCCTTTACATATTTCTTATGCACACTTCTTTCCCTTTACATATTTCTTATGCACACTTCTTTCCCTTTACATATTTCTTATGCACACTTCTTTCCCTTTACATATTTCTTGCACACTTCTTTCCCTTTACATATTTCTTATGCACACTTCTTTCCCTTTACATATTTCTTATGCACACTTTTTTCCCTTTACATATTTCTTATGCACACTTCTTTCCCTTTACATATTTCTTATGCACACTTCTTTCCCTTTACATATTTCTTATGCACACTTCTTTCCCTTTACATATTTCTTATGCACACTTCTTTCCCTTTACATATTTCTTATGCACACTTCTTTCCCTTTACATATTTCTTATGCACACTTCTTTCCCTTTACATATTTTTTATGCACACTTCTTTCCCTTTACATATTTCTTATGCACACTTCTTTCCCTTTACATATTTCTTATGCACACTTCTTTCCCTTTACATATTTCTTATGCACACTTCTTTCCCTTTACATATTTCTTATGCACACTTCTTTCCCTTTACATATTTTTTATGCACACTTCTTTCCCTTTACATATTTTTTATGCACACTTCTTTCCCTTTACATATTTCTTATGCACACTTCTTTCCCTTTACATATTTCTTATGCACACTTCTTTCCCTTTACATATTTCTTATGCACACTTTTTTCCCTTTACATATTTCTTATGCACACTTCTTTCCCTTTACATATTTCTTATGCACACTTCTTTCCCTTTACATATTTCTTATGCACACTTTTTTCCCTTTACATATTTCTTATGCACACTTCTTTCCCTTTACATATTTCTTATGCACACTTCTTTCCCTTTACATATTTCTTATGCACACTTCTTTCCCTTTACATATTTCTTATGCACACTTCTTTCCCTTCACATATTTCTTATGCACACTTCTTTCCCTTTACATATTTCTTATGCACACTTCTTTCCCTTTACATATTTTTTATGCACACTTCTTTCCCTTTACATATTTCTTATGCACACTTCTTTCCCTTTACATATTTCTTATGCACACTTCTTTCCCTTTACATATTTCTTATGCACACTTCTTTCCCTTTACATATTTCTTATGCACACTTCTTTCCCTTTACATATTTTTTATGCACACTTCTTTCCCTTTACATATTTTTTATGCACACTTCTTTCCCTTTACATATTTCTTATGCACACTTCTTTCCCTTTACATATTTCTTATGCACACTTCTTTCCCTTTACATATTTCTTATGCACACTTCTTTCCCTTTACATATAAGTTATGCACACTTCTTTCCATTTACATATTTCTTATGCACACTTCTTTCCCTTTACATATTTCTTATGCACACTTCTTTCCCTTTACATTATTCTTATGCACACTTCTTTCCCTTTACATATTTCTTATGCACACTTCTTTCCCTTTACATATTTCTTATGCACACTTCTTTCCCTTTACATATTTCTTATGCACACTTCTTTCCCTTTACATATTTCTTATGCACACTTCTTTCCCTTTACATATTTCTTATGCACACTTCTTTCCCTTTACATATTTCTTATGCACACTTCTTTCCCTTTACATATTTCTTATGCACACTTCTTTCCCTTTACATATTTCTTATGCACACTTCTTTCCCTTTACATATTTCTTATGCACACTTCTTTCCCTTTACATATTTCTTATGCACACTTCTTTCCCTTTACATATTTCTTATGCACACTTCTTTCCCTTTACATATTTCTTATGCACACTTCTTTCCCTTTACATATTTCTTATGCACACTTCTTTCCCTTTACATATTTCTTATGCACACTTCTTTCCCTTTACATATTTCTTATGCACACTTCTTTCCCTTTACATATTTCTTATGCACACTTCTTTCCCTTTACATATTTCTTATGCACACTTCTTTCCCTTTACATATTTCTTATGCACACTTCTTTCTCTTTACATATTTCTTATGCACACTTCTTTCCCTTTACATATTTCTTATGCACACTTCTTTCCCTTTACATATTTCTTATGCACACTTCTTTCCCTTTACATATTTCTTATGCACACTTCTTTCCCTTTACATATTTAACTCGAGGGCTTGTTCCCACATCATGTGTTTATTTTGTATGCACACTTCTTTCCCTTTACATATTTCTTATGCACACTTCTTTCCCTTTACATATTTCTTATGCACACTTCTTTCCCTTTACATATTTCTTATGCACACTTCTTTCCCTTTACATATTTCTTATGCACACTTCTTTCCCTTTACATATTTCTTATGCACACTTCTTTCCCTTTACATATTTCTTATGCACACTTCTTTCCCTTTACATATTTCTTATGCACACTTCTTTCCCTTTACATATTTCTTATGCACACTTCTTTCCCTTTACATATTTCTTATGCACACTTCTTTCCCTTTACATATTTCTTATGCACACTTCTTTCCCTTTACAAATTTAACTCGAGGGCTTGTTCCCACATCATGTGTTTATTTCTTATGCACACTTCTTTCCCTTTACATATTTCTTATGCACACTTCTTTCCCTTTACATATTTCTTATGCACACTTCTTTCCCTTTACATATTTCTTATGCACACTTCTTTCCCTTTACATATTTCTTATGCACACTTCTTTCCCTTTACATATTTCTTATGCACACTTCTTTCCCTTTACATATTTCTTATGCACACTTCTTTCCCTTTACATATTTCTTATGCACACTTCTTTCCCTTTACATATTTCTTATGCACACTTCTTTCCCTTTACATATTTCTTATGCACACTTCTTTCCCTTTACATATTTCTTATGCACACTTCTTTCCCTTTACATATTTCTTATGCACACTTCTTTCCCTTTACATATTTCTTATGCACACTTTTTTCCCTTTACATATTTCTTATGCACACTTCTTTCCCTTTACATATTTAACTCGAGGGCTTGTTCCCACATCATGTGTTTATTTCTTATGCACACTTCTTTCCCTTTACATATTTAACTCGAGGGCTTGTTCCCACATCGTGTGTTTATTTCTTATGCACACTTCTTTCCCTTTACATATTTCTTATGCACACTTCTTTCCCTTTACATATTTCTTATGCACACTTCTTTCCCTTTACATATTTCTTATGCACACTTCTTTCCCTTTACATATTTCTTATGCACACTTCTTTCCCTTTACATATTTCTTATGCACACTTCTTTCCCTTTACATATTTCTTATGCACACTTCTTTCCCTTTACATATTTCTTATGCACACTTCTTTCCCTTTACATATTTCTTATGCACACTTCTTTCCCTTTACATATTTCTTATGCACACTTCTTTCCCTTTACATATTTCTTATGCACACTTCTTTCCCTTTACATATTTCTTATGCACACTTCTTTCCCTTTACATATTTCTTATGCACACTTCTTTCCCTTTACATATTTCTTATGCACACTTCTTTCCCTTTACATATTTCTTATGCACACTTCTTTCCCTTTACATATTTCTTATGCACACTTCTTTCCCTTTACATATTTAACTCGAGGGCTTGTTCCCACATCATGAGTTTATTTCTTATGCACACTTCTTTCCCTTTACATATTTAACTCGAGGGCTTGTTCCCACATCATGTGTTTATTTCTTATGCACACTTCTTTCCCTTTACATATTTAACTCGAGGGCTTGTTCCCACATCATGTGTTTATTTCTTATGCACACTTCTTTCCCTTTACATATTTAACTCGAGGGCTTGTTCCCACATCATGTGTTTATTTCTTATGCACACTTCTTTCCCTTTACATATTTAACTCGAGGGCTTGTCCCGACATCATGTGTTTATTTCTTATGCACACTTCTTTCCCTTTACATATTTCTTATGCACACTTCTTTCCCTTTACATATTTCTTATGCACACTTCTTTCCCTTTACATATTTCTTATGCACACTTCTTTCCCTTTACATATTTCTTATGCACACTTCTTTCCCTTTACATATTTCTTATGCACACTTCTTTCCCTTTACATATAAGTTATGCACACTTCTTTCCCTTTACATATTTCTTATGCACACTTCTTTCCCTTTACATATTTCTTATGCACACTTCTTTCCCTTTACATATTTCTTATGCACACTTCTTTCCCTTTACATATTTCTTATGCACACTTCTTTCCCTTTACATATTTCTTATGCACACTTCTTTCCCTTTACATATTTCTTATGCACACTTCTTTCCCTTTACATATTTCTTATGCACACTTCTTTCCCTTTACATATTTCTTATGCACACTTCTTTCCCTTTACATATTTCTTATGCACACTTCTTTCCCTTTACATATTTCTTATGCACACTTCTTTCCCTTTACATATTTCTTATGCACACTTCTTTCCCTTTACATATTTCTTATGCACACTTCTTTCCCTTTACATATTTCTTATGCACACTTCTTTCCCTTTACATATTTCTTATGCACACTTCTTTCCCTTTACATATTTCTTATGCACACTTCTTTCCCTTTACATATTTCTTATGCACACTTCTTTCCCTTTACATATTTCTTATGCACACTTCTTTCCCTTTACATATTTCTTATGCACACTTCTTTCCCTTTACATATTTCTTATGCACACTTCTTTCACTTTACATATAAGTTATGCACACTTCTTTCCATTTACATATAAGTTATGCACACTTCTTTCCCTTTACATATTTCTTATGCACACTTCTTTCCCTTTACATATTTCTTATGCACACTTCTTTCCCTTTACATATTTCTTATGCACACTTCTTTCCCTTTACATATTTCTTATGCACACTTCTTTCCCTTTACATATTTCTTATGCACACTTCTTTCCCTTTACATATTTCTTATGCACACTTCTTTCCCTTTACATATTTCTTATGCACACTTCTTTCCCTTTACATATTTCTTATGCACACTTCTTTCCCTTTACATATTTCTTATGCACACTTCTTTCCCTTTACATATTTCTTATGCACACTTCTTTCCCTTTACATATTTCTTATGCACACTTCTTTCCCTTTACATATTTCTTATGCACACTTCTTTCCCTTTACATATTTCTTATGCACACTTCTTTCCCTTTACATATTTCTTATGCACACTTCTTTCCCTTTACATATTTCTTATGCACACTTCTTTCCCTTTACATATTTCTTATGCACACTTCTTTCCCTTTACATATTTCTTATGCACACTTCTTTCCCTTTACATATTTAACTCGAGGGCTTGTTCCCACATCATGTGTTTATTTCTTATGCACACTTCTTTCCCTTTACATATTTAACTCGAGGGCTTGTTCCCACATCATGTGTTTATTTCTTATGCACACTTCTTTCCCTTTACATATTTAACTCGAGGGCTTGTTCCCACATCATGTGTTTATTTCTTATGCACACTTCTTTCCCTTTACATATTTAACTCGAGGGCTTGTCCCGACATCATGTGTTTATTTCTTATGCACACTTCTTTCCCTTTACATATTTCTTATGCACACTTCTTTCCCTTTACATATTTCTTATGCACACTTCTTTCCCTTTACATATTTCTTATGCACACTTCTTTCCCTTTACATATTTCTTATGCACACTTCTTTCCCTTTACATATTTCTTATGCACACTTCTTTCCCTTTACATATTTCTTATGCACACTTCTTTCCCTTTACATATTTCTTATGCACACTTCTTTCCCTTTACATATTTCTTATGCACACTTCTTTCCCTTTACATATTTCTTATGCACACTTCTTTCCCTTTACATATTTCTTATGCACACTTCTTTCCCTTTACATATTTCTTATGCACCCTTCTTTCCCTTTACATATTTCTTATGCACACTTCTTTCCCTTTACATATTTCTTATGCACACTTCTTTCCCTTTACATATTTAACTCGAGGGCTTGTTCCCACATCATGTGTTTATTTCTTATGCACACTTCTTTCCCTTTACATATTTAACTCGAGGGCTTGTTCCCACATCGTGTGTTTATTTCTTATGCACACTTCTTTCCCTTTACATATTTGTTATGCACACTTCTTTCCCTTTACATATTTCTTATGCACACTTCTTTCCCTTTACATATTTCTTATGCACACTTATTTCCCTTTACATATTTCTTATGCACACTTCTTTCCCTTTACATATTTCTTATGCACACTTCTTTCCCTTTACATATTTCTTATGCACACTTCTTTCCCTTTACATATTTCTTATGCACACTTCTTTCCCTTTACATATTTCTTATGCACACTTCTTTCCCTTTACATATTTCTTATGCACACTTCTTTCCCTTTACATATTTCTTATGCACACTTCTTTCCCTTTACATATTTCTTATGCACACTTCTTTCCCTTTACATATTTCTTATGCACACTTCTTTCCCTTTACATATTTCTTATGCACACTTCTTTCCCTTTACATATTTAACTCGAGGGCTTGTTCCCACATTATGTGTTTATTTCTTATGCACACTTCTTTCCCTTTACATATTTAACTCGAGGGCTTGTTCCCACATCGTTGGTTTATTTCTTATGCACACTTCTTTCCCTTTACATATTTGTTATGCACACTTCTTTCCCTTTACATATTTCTTATGCACACTTCTTTCCCTTTACATATTTCTTATGCACACTTCTTTCCCTTTACATATTTCTTATGCACACTTCTTTCCCTTTACATATTTCTTATGCACACTTCTTTCCCTTTACATATTTCTTATGCACACTTCTTTCCCTTTACATATTTCTTATGCACACTTCTTTCCCTTTACATATTTCTTATGCACACTTCTTTCCCTTTACATATTTCTTATGCACACTTCTTTCCCTTTACATATTTCTTATGCACACTTCTTTCCCTTTACCTATTTCTTATGCACACTTCTTTCCCTTTACATATTTCTTATGCACACTTCTTTCCCTTTACATATTTCTTATGCACACTTCTTTCCCTTTTATATTTCTTATGCACACTTCTTTCCCTTTACATATTTCTTATGCACACTTCTTTCCCTTTACATATTTCTTATGCACACTTCTTTCCCTTTACATATTTAACTCGAGGGCTTGTTCCCACATCATGTGTTTATTTCTTATGCACACTTCTTTCCCTTTACATATTTAACTCGAGGGCTTGTTCCCACATCATGTGTTTATTTCTTATGCACACTTCTTTCCCTTTACATATTTAACTCGAGGGCTTGTTCCCACATCATGTGTTTATTTCTTATGCACACTTCTTTCCCTTTACATATTTAACTCGAGGGCTTGTTCCCACATCATGTGTTTATTTCTTATGCACACTTCTTTCCCTTTACATATTTAACTCGAGGGCTTGTCCCGACATCATGTGTTTATTTCTTATGCACACTTCTTTCCCTTTACATATTTCTTATGCACACTTCTTTCCCTTTACATATTTCTTATGCACACTTCTTTCCCTTTACATATTTCTTATGCACACTTCTTTCCCTTTACATATTTCTTATGCACACTTCTTTCCCTTTACATATTTCTTATGCACACTTCTTTCCCTTTACATATTTCTTGCACACTTCTTTCCCTTTACATATTTCTTATGCACACTTCTTTCCCTTTACATATTTCTTATGCACACTTTTTTCCCTTTACATATTTCTTATGCACACTTCTTTCCCTTTACATATTTATTATGCACACTTCTTTCCCTTTACATATTTCTTATGCACACTTCTTTCCCTTTACATATTTCTTATGCACACTTCTTTCCCTTTACATATTTCTTATGCACACTTCTTTCCCTTTACATATTTCTTATGCACACTTCTTTCCCTTTACATATTTTTTATGCACACTTCTTTCCCTTTACATATTTCTTATGCACACTTCTTTCCCTTTACATATTTCTTATGCACACTTCTTTCCCTTTACATATTTCTTATGCACACTTCTTTCCCTTTACATATTTCTTATGCACACTTCTTTCCCTTTACATATTTTTTATGCACACTTCTTTCCCTTTACATATTTTTTATGCACACTTCTTTCCCTTTACATATTTCTTATGCACACTTCTTTCCCTTTACATATTTCTTATGCACACTTCTTTCCCTTTACATATTTCTTATGCACACTTCTTTCCCTTTACATATAAGTTATGCACACTTCTTTCCATTTACATATTTCTTATGCACACTTCTTTCCCTTTACATATTTCTTATGCACACTTCTTTCCCTTTACATTATTCTTATGCACACTTCTGTCCCTTTACATATTTCTTATGCACACTTCTTTCCCTTTACATATTTCTTATGCACACTTCTTTCCCTTTACATATTTCTTATGCACACTTCTTTCCCTTTACATATTTCTTATGCACACTTCTTTCCCTTTACATATTTCTTATGCACACTTCTTTCCCTTTACATATTTCTTATGCACACTTCTTTCCCTTTACATATTTCTTATGCACACTTCTTTCCCTTTACATATTTCTTATGCACACTTCTTTCCCTTTACATATTTCTTATGCACACTTTTTTCCCTTTACATATTTCTTATGCACACTTCTTTCCCTTTACATATTTCTTATGCACACTTCTTTCCCTTTACATATTTCTTATGCACACTTTTTTCCCTTTACATATTTCTTATGCACACTTCTTTCCCTTTACATATTTCTTATGCACACTTCTTTCCCTTTACATATTTCTTATGCACACTTCTTTCCCTTTACATATTTCTTATGCACACTTCTTTCCCTTTACATATTTCTTATGCACACTTCTTTCCCTTTACATATTTCTTATGCACACTTCTTTCCCTTTACATATTTTTTATGCACACTTCTTTACCTTTACATATTTCTTATGCACACTTCTTTCCCTTTACATATTTCTTATGCACACTTCTTTCCCTTTACATATTTCTTATGCACACTTCTTTCCCTTTACATATTTCTTATGCACACTTCTTTCCCTTTACATATTTTTTATGCACACTTCTTTCCCTTTACATATTTTTTATGCACACTTCTTTCCCTTTACATATTTCTTATGCACACTTCTTTCCCTTTACATATTTCTTATGCACACTTCTTTCCCTTTACATATTTCTTATGCACACTTCTTTCCCTTTACATATAAGTTATGCACACTTCTTTCCATTTACATATTTCTTATGCACACTTCTTTCCCTTTACATATTTCTTATGCACACTTCTTTCCCTTTACATTATTCTTATGCACACTTCTTTCCCTTTACATATTTCTTATGCACACTTCTTTCCCTTTACATATTTCTTATGCACACTTCTTTCCCTTTACATATTTCTTATGCACACTTCTTTCCCTTTACATATTTCTTATGCACACTTCTTTCCCTTTACATATTTCTTATGCACACTTCTTTCCCTTTACATATTTCTTATGCACACTTCTTTCCCTTTACATATTTCTTATGCACACTTCTTTCCCTTTACATATTTCTTATGCACACTTCTTTCCCTTTACATATTTCTTATGCACACTTCTTTCCCTTTACATATTTCTTATGCACACTTCTTTCCCTTTACATATTTCTTATGCACACTTCTTTCCCTTTACATATTTCTTATGCACACTTCTTTCCCTTTACATATTTCTTATGCACACTTCTTTCCCTTTACATATTTCTTATGCACACTTCTTTCCCTTTACATATTTCTTATGCACACTTCTTTCCCTTTACATATTTCTTATGCACACTTCTTTCCCTTTACATATTTCTTATGCACACTTCTTTCCCTTTACATATTTCTTATGCACACTTCTTTCTCTTTACATATTTCTTATGCACACTTCTTTCCCTTTACATATTTCTTATGCACACTTCTTTCCCTTTACATATTTCTTATGCACACTTCTTTCCCTTTACATATTTCTTATGCACACTTCTTTCCCTTTACATATTTAACTCGAGGGCTTGTTCCCACATCATGTGTTTATTTTGTATGCACACTTCTTTCCCTTTACATATTTCTTATGCACACTTCTTTCCCTTTACATATTTCTTATGCACACTTCTTTCCCTTTACATATTTCTTATGCACACTTCTTTCCCTTTACATATTTCTTATGCACACTTCCTTCCCTTTACATATTTCTTATGCACACTTCTTTCCCTTTACATATTTCTTATGCACACTTCTTTCCCTTTACATATTTCTTATGCACACTTCTTTCCCTTTACATATTTCTTATGCACACTTCTTTCCCTTTACATATTTCTTATGCACACTTCTTTCCCTTTACATATTTCTTATGCACACTTCTTTCCCTTTACAAATTTAACTCGAGGGCTTGTTCCCACATCATGTGTTTATTTCTTATGCACACTTCTTTCCCTTTACATATTTCTTATGCACACTTCTTTCCCTTTACATATTTCTTATGCACACTTCTTTCCCTTTACATATTTCTTATGCACACTTCTTTCCCTTTACATATTTCTTATGCACACTTCTTTCCCTTTACATATTTCTTATGCACACTTCTTTCCCTTTACATATTTCTTATGCACACTTCTTTCCCTTTACATATTTCTTATGCACACTTCTTTCCCTTTACATATTTCTTATGCACACTTCTTTCCCTTTACATATTTCTTATGCACACTTCTTTCCCTTTACATATTTCTTATGCACACTTCTTTCCCTTTACATATTTCTTATGCACACTTCTTTCCCTTTACATATTTCTTATGCACACTTTTTTCCCTTTACATATTTCTTATGCACACTTCTTTCCCTTTACATATTTAACTCGAGGGCTTGTTCCCACATCATGTGTTTATTTCTTATGCACACTTCTTTCCCTTTACATATTTAACTCGAGGGCTTGTTCCCACATCGTGTGTTTATTTCTTATGCACACTTCTTTCCCTTTACATATTTCTTATGCACACTTCTTTCCCTTTACATATTTCTTATGCACACTTCTTTCCCTTTACATATTTCTTATGCACACTTCTTTCCCTTTACATATTTCTTATGCACACTTCTTTCCCTTTACATATTTCTTATGCACACTTCTTTCCCTTTACATATTTCTTATGCACACTTCTTTCCCTTTACATATTTCTTATGCACACTTCTTTCCCTTTACATATTTCTTATGCACACTTCTTTCCCTTTACATATTTCTTATGCACACTTCTTTCCCTTTACATATTTCTTATGCACACTTCTTTCCCTTTACATATTTCTTATGCACACTTCTTTCCCTTTACATATTACTTATGCACACTTCTTTCCCTTTACATATTTCTTATGCACACTTCTTTCCCTTTACATATTTCTTATGCACACTTCTTTCCCTTTACATATTTCTTATGCACACTTCTTTCCCTTTACATATTTAACTCGAGGGCTTGTTCCCACATCATGAGTTTATTTCTTATGCACACTTCTTTCCCTTTACATATTTAACTCGAGGGCTTGTTCCCACATCATGTGTTTATTTCTTATGCACACTTCTTTCCCTTTACATATTTAACTCGAGGGCTTGTTCCCACATCATGTGTTTATTTCTTATGCACACTTCTTTCCCTTTACATATTTAACTCGAGGGCTTGTTCCCACATCATGTGTTTATTTCTTATGCACACTTCTTTCCCTTTACATATTTAACTCGAGGGCTTGTCCCGACATCATGTGTTTATTTCTTATGCACACTTCTTTCCCTTTACATATTTCTTATGCACACTTCTTTCCCTTTACATATTTCTTATGCACACTTCTTTCCCTTTACATATTTCTTATGCACACTTCTTTCCCTTTACATATTTCTTATGCACACTTCTTTCCCTTTACATATTTCTTATGCACACTTCTTTCCCTTTACATATAAGTTATGCACACTTCTTTCCCTTTACATATTTCTTATGCACACTTCTTTCCCTTTACATATTTCTTATGCACACTTCTTTCCCTTTACATATTTCTTATGCACACTTCTTTCCCTTTACATATTTCTTATGCACACTTCTTTCCCTTTACATATTTCTTATGCACACTTCTTTCCCTTTACATATTTCTTATGCACACTTCTTTCCCTTTACATATTTCTTATGCACACTTCTTTCCCTTTACATATTTCTTATGCACACTTCTTTCCCTTTACATATTTCTTATGCACACTTCTTTCCCTTTACATATTTCTTATGCACACTTCTTTCCCTTTACATATTTCTTATGCACACTTCTTTCCCTTTACATATTTCTTATGCACACTTCTTTCCCTTTACATATTTCTTATGCACACTTCTTTCCCTTTACATATTTCTTATGCACACTTCTTTCCCTTTACATATTTCTTATGCACACTTCTTTCCCTTTACATATTTCTTATGCACACTTCTTTCCCTTTACATATTTCTTATGCACACTTCTTTCCCTTTACATATTTCTTATGCACACTTCTTTCCCTTTACATATAAGTTATGCACACTTCTTTCCATTTACATATTTCTTATGCACACTTCTTTCCCTTTACATATTTATTATGCACACTTCTTTCCCTTTACATATTTCTTATGCACACTTCTTTCCCTTTACATATTTCTTATGCACACTTCTTTCCCTTTACATATTTCTTATGCACACTTCTTTCCCTTTACATATTTCTTATGCACACTTCTTTCCCTTTACATATTTCTTATGCACACTTCTTTCCCTTTACATATTTCTTATGCACACTTCTTTCCCTTTACATATTTCTTATGCACACTTCTTTCCCTTTACATATTTCTTATGCACACTTCTTTCCCTTTACATATTTCTTATGCACACTTCTTTCCCTTTACATATTTCTTATGCACACTTCTTTCCCTTTACAAATTTAACTCGAGGGCTTGTTCCCACATCATGTGTTTATTTCTTATGCACACTTCTTTCCCTTTACATATTTCTTATGCACACTTCTTTCCCTTTACATATTTCTTATGCACACTTCTTTCCCTTTACATATTTCTTATGCACACTTCTTTCCCTTTACATATTTCTTATGCACACTTCTTTCCCTTTACATATTTCTTATGCACACTTCTTTCCCTTTACATATTTCTTATGCACACTTCTTTCCATTTACATATTTCTTATGCACACTTCTTTCCCTTTACATATTTCTTATGCACACTTCTTTCCCTTTACATATTTCTTATGCACACTTCTTTCCCTTTACATATTTCTTATGCACACTTCTTTCCCTTTACATATTTCTTATGCACACTTCTTTCCCTTTACATATTTCTTATGCACACTTCTTTCCCTTTACATATTTCTTATGCACACTTCTTTCCCTTTACATATTTCTTATGCACACTTCTTTCCCTTTACATATTTCTTATGCACACTTCTTTCCCTTTACATATTTCTTATGCACACTTCTTTCCCTTTACATATTTCTTATGCACACTTCTTTCCCTCTACACATTTAACTCGAGGGCTTGTTCCCACATCATGTGTTTATTTCTTATGCACACTTCTTTCCCTTTACATATTTCTTATGCACACTTCTTTCCCTTTACATATTTCTTATGCACACTTCTTTCCCTTTACATATTTCTTATGCACACTTCTTTCCCTTTACATATTTCTTATGCACACTTCTTTCCCTTTACATATTTCTTATGCACACTTCTTTCCCTTTACATATTTCTTATGCACACTTCTTTCCCTTTACATATTTCTTATGCACACTTCTTTCCCTTTACATATTTAACTCGAGGGCTTGTTCCCACATCATGTGTTTATTTCTTATGCACACTTCTTTCCCTTTACATATTTCTTATGCACACTTCTTTCCCTTTACATATTTCTTATGCACACTTCTTTCCCTTTACATATTTCTTATGCACACTTCTTTCCCTTTACATATTTCTTATGCACACTTCTTTCCCTTTACATATTTCTTATGCACACTTCTTTCCCTTTACATATTTCTTATGCACACTTCTTTCCCTTTACATATTTCTTATGCACACTTCTTTCCCTTTACATATTTCTTATGCACACTTCTTTCCCTTTACATATTTCTTATGCACACTTTTTTCCCTTTACATATTTCTTATGCACACTTCTTTCCCTTTACATATTTCTTATGCACACTTCTTTCCCTTTACATATTTATTATGCACACTTCTTTCCCTTTACATATTTAACTCGAGGGCTTGTTCCCACATCATGTGTTTATTTCTTATGCACACTTCTTTCCCTTTACATATTTCTTATGCACACTTCTTTCCCTTTACATATTTCTTATGCACACTTCTTTCCCTTTACATATTTCTTATGCACACTTCTTTCCCTTTACATATTTCTTATGCACACTTCTTTCCCTTTACATATTTCTGATGCACACTTCTTTCCCTTTACATATTTCTTATGCACACTTCTTTCCCTTTACATATTTCTTATGCACACTTCTTTCCCTTTACATATAAGTTATGCACACTTCTTTCCATTTACATATTTCTTATGCACACTTCTTTCCCTTTACATATTTCTTATGCACACTTCTTTCCCTTTACATATTTCTTATGCACACTTCTTTCCCTTTACATATAAGTTATGCACACTTCTTTCCATTTACATATTTCTTATGCACACTTCTTTCCCTTTACATATTTCTTATGCACACTTCTTTCCCTTTACATATTTCTTATGCACACTTCTTTCCCTTTACATATTTCTTATGCACACTTCTTTCCCTTTACATATTTCTTATGCACACTTCTTTCCCTTTACATATTTCTTATGCACACTTCTTTCCCTTTACATATTTCTTATGCACACTTCTTTCCCTTTACATATTTCTTATGCACACTTCTTTCCCTTTACATATTTCTTATGCACACTTCTTTCCCTTTACATATTTCTTATGCACACTTCTTTCCCTTTACATATTTCTTATGCACACTTCTTTCCCTTTACATATTTCTTATGCACACTTCTTTCCCTTTACATATTTCTTATGCACACTTCTTTCCCTTTACATATTTCTTATGCACACTTCTTTCCCTTTACATATTTCTTATGCACACTTCTTTCCCTTTACATATTTCTTATGCACACTTCTTTCCCTTTACATATTTCTTATGCACACTTCTTTCCCTTTACATATTTCTTATGCACACTTCTTTCCCTTTACATATTTCTTATGCACACTTCTTTCCCTTTACATATAAGTTATGCACACTTCTTTCCCTTTACATATTTCTTATGCACACTTCTTTCCCTTTACATATTTCTTATGCACACTTCTTTCCCTTTACATATTTCTTATGCACACTTCTTTCCCTTTACATATTTCTTATGCACACTTCTTTCCCTTTACATATTTCTTATGCACACTTCTTTCCCTTTACATATTTCTTATGCACACTTCTTTCCCTTTACATATTTCTTATGCACACTTCTTTCCCTTTACATATTTCTTATGCACACTTCTTTCCCTTTACATATTTCTTATGCACACTTCTTTCCCTTTACATATTTAACTCGAGGGCTTGTTCCCACATCATGAGTTTATTTCTTATGCACACTTCTTTCCCTTTACATATTTAACTCGAGGGCTTGTTCCCACATCATGTGTTTATTTCTTATGCACACTTCTTTCCCTTTACATATTTAACTCGAGGGCTTGTTCCCACATCATGTGTTTATTTCTTATGCACACTTCTTTCCCTTTACATATTTAACTCGAGGGCTTGTTCCCACATCATGTGTTTATTTCTTATGCACACTTCTTTCCCTTTACATATTTAACTCGAGGGCTTGTCCCGACATCATGTGTTTATTTCTTATGCACACTTCTTTCCCTTTACATATTTCTTATGCACACTTCTTTCCCTTTACATATTTCTTATGCACACTTCTTTCCCTTTACATATTTCTTATGCACACTTCTTTCCCTTTACATATTTCTTATGCACACTTCTTTCCCTTTACATATTTCTTATGCACACTTCTTTCCCTTTACATATTTCTTATGCACACTTCTTTCCCTTTACATATTTCTTATGTACACTTTTTTCCCTTTACATATTTCTTATGCACACTTCTTTCCCTTTACATATTTCTTATGCACACTTCTTTCCCTTTACATATTTCTTATGCACACTTCTTTCCCTTTACATATTTCTTATGCACACTTCTTTCCCTTTACATATTTGTTATGCACACTTCTTTCCCTTTACATATTTGTTATGCACACTTCTTTCCCTTTACATATTTCTTATGCACACTTCTTTCCCTTTACATATTTCTTATGCACACTTCTTTCCCTTTACATATTTCTTATGCACACTTCTTTCCCTTTACATATTTCTTATGCACACTTCTTTCCCTTTACATATTTCTTATGCACACTTCTTTCCCTTTACATATTTCTTATGCACACTTCTTTCCCTTTACATATTTCTTATGCACACTTCTTTCCCTTTACATATTTCTTATGCACACTTCTTTCCCTTTACATATTTTTTATGCACACTTCTTTCCCTTTACATATTTCTTATGCACACTTCTTTCCCTTTACATATAAGTTATGCACACTTCTTTCCCTTTACATATTTCTTATGCACACTTCTTTCCCTTTACATATTTCTTATGCACACTTCTTTCCCTTTACATATTTCTTATGCACACTTCTTTCCCTTTACATATTTCTTATGCACACTTCTTTCCCTTTACATATTTCTTATGCACACTTCTTTCCCTTTACATATTTCTTATGCACACTTCTTTCCCTTTACATATTTCTTATGCACACTTCTTTCCCTTTACATATTTCTTATGCACACTTCTTTCCCTTTACATATTTCTTATGCACACTTCTTTCCCTTTACATATTTCTTATGCACACTTCTTTCCCTTTACATATTTCTTATGCACACTTCTTTCCCTTTACATATTTCTTATGCACACTTCTTTCCCTTTACATATTTCTTATGCACACTTCTTTCCCTTTACATATTTCTTATGCACACTTCTTTCCCTTTACATATTTCTTATGCACACTTCTTTCCCTTTACATATTTCTTATGCACACTTCTTTCCCTTTACATATTTCTTATGCACACTTCTTTCCCTTTACATATTTCTTATGCACACTTCTTTCCCTTTACATATAAGTTATGCACACTTCTTTCCATTTACATATTTCTTATGCACACTTCTTTCCCTTTACATATTTCGTATGCACACTTCTTTCCCTTTACATATTTCTTATGCACACTTCTTTCCCTTTACATATTTCTTATGCACACTTCTTTCCCTTTACATATTTCTTATGCACACTTCTTTCCCTTTACATATTTCTTATGCACACTTCTTTCCCTTTACATATTTCTTATGCACACTTCTTTCCCTTTACATATTTCTTATGCACACTTCTTTCCCTTTACATATTTCTTATGCACACTTCTTTCCCTTTACATATTTCTTATGCACACTTCTTTCCCTTTACAAATTTAACTCGAGGGCTTGTTCCCACATCATGTGTTTATTTCTTATGCACACTTCTTTCCCTTTACATATTTCTTATGCACACTTCTTTCCCTTTACATATTTCTTATGCACACTTCTTTCCCTTTACATATTTCTTATGCACACTTCTTTCCCTTTACATATTTCTTATGCACACTTCTTTCCCTTTACATATTTCTTATGCACACTTCTTTCCCTTTACATATTTCTTATGCACACTTCTTTCCCTTTACATATTTCTTATGCACACTTCTTTCCCTTTACATATTTCTTATGCACACTTCTTTCCCTTTACATATTTCTTATGCACACTTCTTTCCCTTTACATATTTCTTATGCACACTTCTTTCCCTTTACATATTTCTTATGCACACTTCTTTCCCTTTACATATTTCTTATGCACACTTCTTTCCCTTTACATATTTCTTATGCACACTTCTTTCCCTTTACATATTTCTTATGCACACTTCTTTCCCTTTACATATTTCTTATGCACACTTCTTTCCCTTTACATATTTCTTATGCACACTTCTTTCCCTTTACATATTTCTTATGCACACTTCTTTCCCTTTACACATTTAACTCGAGGGCTTGTTCCCACATCATGTGTTTATTTCTTATGCACACTTCTTTCCCTTTACATATTTCTTATGCACACTTCTTTCCCTTTACATATTTCTTATGCACACTTCTTTCCCTTTACATATTTCTTATGCACACTTCTTTCCCTTTACATATTTCTTATGCACACTTCTTTCCCTTTACATATTTCTTATGCACACTTCTTTCCCTTTACATATTTCTTATGCACACTTCTTTCCCTTTACATATTTCTTATGCACACTTCTTTCCCTTTACATATTTCTTATGCACACTTCTTTCCCTTTACATATTTCTTATGCACACTTCTTTCCCTTTACATATTTCTTATGCACACTTCTTTCCCTTTACATATTTCTTATGCACACTTCTTTCCCTTTACATATTTCTTATGCACACTTCTTTCCCTTTACATATTTCTTATGCACACTTCTTTCCCTTTACATATTTCTTATGCACACTTCTTTCCCTTTACATATTTCTTATGCACACTTCTTTCCCTTTACATATTTCTTATGCACACTTCTTTCCCTTTACATATTTCTTATGCACACTTCTTTCCCTTTACATATTTCTTATGCACACTTCTTTCCCTTTACATATAAGTTATGCACACTTCTTTCCCTTTACATATTTCTTATGCACACTTCTTTCCCTTTACATATTTCTTATGCACACTTCTTTCCCTTTACATATTTCTTATGCACACTTCTTTCCCTTTACATATTTCTTATGCACACTTCTTTCCCTTTACATATTTCTTATGCACACTTCTTTCCCTTTACATATTTCTTATGCACACTTCTTTCCCTTTACATATTTCTTATGCACACTTCTTTCCCTTTACATATTTCTTATGCACACTTCTTTCCCTTTACATATTTCTTATGCACACTTCTTTCCCTTTACATATTTCTTATGCACACTTCTTTCCCTTTACATATTTCTTATGCACACTTCTTTCCCTTTACATATTTAACTCGAGGGCTTGTTCCCACATCATGAGTTTATTTCTTATGCACACTTCTTTCCCTTTACATATTTCTTATGCACACTTCTTTCCCTTTACATATTTCTTATGCACACTTCTTTCCCTTTACAAATTTAACTCGAGGGCTTGTTCCCACATCATGTGTTTATTTCTTATGCACACTTCTTTCCCTTTACATATTTCTTATGCACACTTCTTTCCCTTTACATATTTCTTATGCACACTTCTTTCCCTTTACATATTTCTTATGCACACTTCTTTCCCTTTACATATTTCTTATGCACACTTCTTTCCCTTTACATATTTCTTATGCACACTTCTTTCCCTTTACATATTTCTTATGCACACTTCTTTCCCTTTACATATTTCTTATGCACACTTCTTTCCCTTTACATATTTCTTATGCACACTTCTTTCCCTTTACATATTTCTTATGCACACTTCTTTCCCTTTACATATTTCTTATGCACACTTCTTTCCCTTTACATATTTCTTATGCACACTTCTTTCCCTTTACATATTTCTTATGCACACTTCTTTCCCTTTACATATTTCTTATGCACACTTCTTTCCCTTTACATATTTCTTATGCACACTTCTTTCCCTTTACATATTTCTTATGCACACTTCTTTCCCTTTACATATTTCTTATGCACACTTCTTTCCCTTTACATATTTCTTATGCACACTTCTTTCCCTTTACACATTTAACTCGAGGGCTTGTTCCCACATCATGTGTTTATTTCTTATGCACACTTCTTTCCCTTTACATATTTCTTATGCACACTTCTTTCCCTTTACATATTTCTTATGCACACTTCTTTCCCTTTACATATTTCTTATGCACACTTCTTTCCCTTTACATATTTCTTATGCACACTTCTTTCCCTTTACATATTTCTTATGCACACTTCTTTCCCTTTACATATTTCTTATGCACACTTCTTTCCCTTTACATATTTCTTATGCACACTTCTTTCCCTTTACATATTTCTTATGCACACTTCTTTCCCTTTACATATTTCTTATGCACACTTCTTTCCCTTTACATATTTCTTATGCACACTTCTTTCCCTTTACATATTTCTTATGCACACTTCTTTCCCTTTACATATTTCTTATGCACACTTCTTTCCCTTTACATATTTCTTATGCACACTTCTTTCCCTTTACATATTTCTTATGCACACTTCTTTCCCTTTACATATTTCTTATGCACACTTCTTTCCCTTTACATATTTCTTATGCACACTTCTTTCCCTTTACATATTTCTTATGCACACTTCTTTCCCTTTACATATTTCTTATGCACACTTCTTTCCCTTTACATATAAGTTATGCACACTTCTTTCCCTTTACATATTTCTTATGCACACTTCTTTCCCTTTACATATTTCTTATGCACACTTCTTTCCCTTTACATATTTCTTATGCACACTTCTTTCCCTTTACATATTTCTTATGCACACTTCTTTCCCTTTACATATTTCTTATGCACACTTCTTTCCCTTTACATATTTCTTATGCACACTTCTTTCCCTTTACATATTTCTTATGCACACTTCTTTCCCTTTACATATTTCTTATGCACACTTCTTTCCCTTTACATATTTCTTATGCACACTTCTTTCCCTTTACATATTTCTTATGCACACTTCTTTCCCTTTACATATTTCTTATGCACACTTCTTTCCCTTTACATATTTAACTCGAGGGCTTGTTCCCACATCATGAGTTTATTTCTTATGCACACTTCTTTCCCTTTACATATTTAACTCGAGGGCTTGTTCCCACATCATGTGTTTATTTCTTATGCACACTTCTTTCCCTTTACATATTTAACTCGAGGGCTTGTTCCCACATCATGTGTTTATTTCTTATGCACACTTCTTTCCCTTTACATATTTAACTCGAGGGCTTGTTCCCACATCATGTGTTTATTTCTTATGCACACTTCTTTCCCTTTACATATTTAACTCGAGGGCTTGTCCCGACATCATGTGTTTATTTCTTATGCACACTTCTTTCCCTTTACATATTTCTTATGCACACTTCTTTCCCTTTACATATTTCTTATGCACACTTCTTTCCCTTTACATATTTCTTATGCACACTTCTTTCCCTTTACATATTTCTTATGCACACTTCTTTCCCTTTACATATTTCTTATGCACACTTCTTTCCCTTTACATATTTCTTATGCACACTTCTTTCCCTTTACATATTTCTTATGTACACTTTTTTCCCTTTACATATTTCTTATGCACACTTCTTTCCCTTTACATATTTCTTATGCACACTTCTTTCCCTTTACATATTTCTTATGCACACTTCTTTCCCTTTACATATTTCTTATGCACACTTCTTTCCCTTTACATATTTCTTATGCACACTTCTTTCCCTTTACATATTTCTTATGCACACTTCTTTCCCTTTACATATTTCTTATGCACACTTCTTTCCCTTTACATATTTCTTATGCACACTTCTTTCCCTTTACATATTTCTTATGCACACTTCTTTCCCTTTACATATTTCTTATGCACACTTCTTTCCCTTTACATATTTCTTATGCACACTTCTTTCCCTTTACATATTTCTTATGCACACTTCTTTCCCTTTACATATTTCTTATGCACACTTCTTTCCCTTTACATATTTCTTATGCACACTTCTTTCCCTTTACATATTTCTTATGCACACTTCTTTCCCTTTACATATTTCTTATGCACACTTCTTTCCCTTTACATATATCTTATGCACACTTCTTTCCCTTTACATATTTCTTATGCACACTTCTTTCCCTTTACATATTTCTTATGCACACTTCTTTCCCTTTACATATTTCTTATGCACACTTCTTTCCCTTTACATATTTCTTATGCACACTTCTTTCCCTTTACATATTTCTTATGCACACTTCTTTCCCTTTACATATTTCTTATGCACACTTCTTTCCCTTTACATATTTCTTATGCACACTTCTTTCCCTTTACATATTTCTTATGCACACTTCTTTCCCTTTACATATTTCTTATGCACACTTCTTTCCCTTTACATATTTCTTATGCACACTTCTTTCCCTTTACATATTTCTTATGCACACTTCTTTCCCTTTACATATTTCTTATGCACACTTCTTTCCCTTTACATATTTCTTATGCACACTTCTTTCCCTTTACATATTTCTTATGCACACTTCTTTCCCTTTACATATTTCTTATGCACACTTCTTTCCCTTTACATATTTCTTATGCACACTTCTTTCCCTTTACATATTTCTTATGCACACTTCTTTCCCTTTACATATTTCTTATGCACACTTCTTTCCCTTTACATATTTCTTATGCACACTTCTTTCCCTTTACATATTTCTTATGCACACTTCTTTCCCTTTACATATATCTTATGCACACTTCTTTCCATTTACATATTTCTTATGCACACTTCTTTCCCTTTACATATTTCTTATGCACACTTCTTTCCCTTTACATATTTCTTATGCACACTTCTTTCCCTTTACATATTTCTTATGCACACTTCTTTCCCTTTACATATTTCTTATGCACACTTCTTTCCCTTTACAAATTTAACTCGAGGGCTTGTTCCCACATCATGTTTATTTCTTATGCACACTTCTTTCCCTTTACATATTTCTTATGCACACTTCTTTCCCTTTACATATTTCTTATGCACACTTCTTTCCCTTTACATATTTCTTATGCACACTTCTTTCCCTTTACATATTTCTTATGCACACTTCTTTCCCTTTACATATTTCTTATGCACACTTCTTTCCCTTTACATATTTCTTATGCACACTTCTTTCCCTTTACATATTTCTTATGCACACTTCTTTCCCTTTACATATTTCTTATGCACACTTCTTTCCCTTTACATATTTCTTATGCACACTTCTTTCCCTTTACATATTTCTTATGCACACTTCTTTCCCTTTACATATTTCTTATGCACACTTCTTTCCCTTTACATATTTCTTATGCACACTTCTTTCCCTTTACATATTTCTTATGCACACTTCTTTCCCTTTACATATTTCTTATGCACACTTCTTTCCCTTTACATATTTCTTATGCACACTTCTTTCCCTTTACATATTTCTTATGCACACTTCTTTCCCTTTACATATTTCTTATGCACACTTCTTTCCCTTTACATTAACTCTAGGCTTTCCCACATCATTTTTCTTATGCACACTTCTTTCCCTTTACATATTTCTTATGCACACTTCTTTCCCTTTACATATTTCTTATGCACACTTCTTTCCCTTTACATATTTCTTATGCACACTTCTTTCCCTTTACATATTTCTTATGCACACTTCTTTCCCTTTACATATTTCTTATGCACACTTCTTTCCCTTTACATATTTCTTATGCACACTTCTTTCCCTTTACATATTTCTTATGCACACTTCTTTCCCTTTACATATTTCTTATGCACACTTCTTTCCCTTTACATATTTCTTATGCACACTTCTTTCCCTTTACATATTTCTTATGCACACTTCTTTCCCTTTACATATTTCTTATGCACACTTCTTTCCCTTTACATATTTCTTATGCACACTTCTTTCCCTTTACATATTTCTTATGCACACTTCTTTCCCTTTACATATTTCTTATGCACACTTCTTTCCCTTTACATATTTCTTATGCACACTTCTTTCCCTTTACATATTTCTTATGCACACTTCTTTCCCTTTACATATTTCTTATGCACACTTCTTTCCCTTTACATATTTCTTATGCACACTTCTTTCCCTTTACATATTTCTTATGCACACTTCTTTCCCTTTACATATTTCTTATGCACACTTCTTTCCCTTTACATATTTCTTATGCACACTTCTTTCCCTTTACATATTTCTTATGCACACTTCTTTCCCTTTACATATTTCTTATGCACACTTCTTTCCCTTTACATATTTCTTATGCACACTTCTTTCCCTTTACATATTTCTTATGCACACTTCTTTCCCTTTACATATTTCTTATGCACACTTCTTTCCCTTTACATATTTCTTATGCACACTTCTTTCCCTTTACATATTTCTTATGCACACTTCTTTCCCTTTACATATTTCTTATGCACACTTCTTTCCCTTTACATATTTCTTATGCACACTTCTTTCCCTTTACATATTTCTTATGCACACTTCTTTCCCTTTACATATTTCTTATGCACACTTCTTTCCCTTTACATATTTCTTATGCACACTTCTTTCCCTTTACATATTTCTTATGCACACTTCTTTCCCTTTACATATTTCTTATGCACACTTCTTTCCCTTTACATATTTCTTATGCACACTTCTTTCCCTTTACATATTTCTTATGCACACTTCTTTCCCTTTACATATTTCTTATGCACACTTCTTTCCCTTTACATATTTCTTATGCACACTTCTTTCCCTTTACATATTTCTTATGCACACTTCTTTCCCTTTACATATTTCTTATGCACACTTCTTTCCCTTTACATATTTCTTATGCACACTTCTTTCCCTTTACATATTTCTTATGCACACTTCTTTCCCTTTACATATTTCTTATGCACACTTCTTTCCCTTTACATATTTCTTATGCACACTTCTTTCCCTTTACATATTTCTTATGCACACTTCTTTCCCTTTACATATTTCTTATGCACACTTCTTTCCCTTTACATATTTCTTATGCACACTTCTTTCCCTTTACATATTTCTTATGCACACTTCTTTCCCTTTACATATTTCTTATGCACACTTCTTTCCCTTTACATATTTCTTATGCACACTTCTTTCCCTTTACATATTTCTTATGCACACTTCTTTCCCTTTACATATTTCTTATGCACACTTCTTTCCCTTTACATATTTCTTATGCACACTTCTTTCCCTTTACATATTTCTTATGCACACTTCTTTCCCTTTACATATTTCTTATGCACACTTCTTTCCCTTTACATATTTCTTATGCACACTTCTTTCCCTTTACATATTTCTTATGCACACTTCTTTCCCTTTACATATTTCTTATGCACACTTCTTTCCCTTTACATATTTCTTATGCACACTTCTTTCCCTTTACATATTTCTTATGCACACTTCTTTCCCTTTACATATTTCTTATGCACACTTCTTTCCCTTTACATATTTCTTATGCACACTTCTTTCCCTTTACATATTTCTTATGCACACTTCTTTCCCTTTACATATTTCTTATGCACACTTCTTTCCCTTTACATATTTCTTATGCACACTTCTTTCCCTTTACATATTTCTTATGCACACTTCTTTCCCTTTACATATTTCTTATGCACACTTCTTTCCCTTTACATATTTCTTATGCACACTTCTTTCCCTTTACATATTTCTTATGCACACTTCTTTCCCTTTACATATTTCTTATGCACACTTCTTTCCCTTTACATATTTCTTATGCACACTTCTTTCCCTTTACATATTTCTTATGCACACTTCTTTCCCTTTACATATTTCTTATGCACACTTCTTTCCCTTTACATATTTCTTATGCACACTTCTTTCCCTTTACATATTTCTTATGCACACTTCTTTCCCTTTACATATTTCTTATGCACACTTCTTTCCCTTTACATATTTCTTATGCACACTTCTTTCCCTTTACATATTTCTTATGCACACTTCTTTCCCTTTACATATTTCTTATGCACACTTCTTTCCCTTTACATATTTCTTATGCACACTTCTTTCCCTTTACATATTTCTTATGCACACTTCTTTCCCTTTACATATTTCTTATGCACACTTCTTTCCCTTTACATATTTCTTATGCACACTTCTTTCCCTTTACATATTTCTTATGCACACTTCTTTCCCTTTACATATTTCTTATGCACACTTCTTTCCCTTTACATATTTCTTATGCACACTTCTTTCCCTTTACATATTTCTTATGCACACTTCTTTCCCTTTACATATTTCTTATGCACACTTCTTTCCCTTTACATATTTCTTATGCACACTTCTTTCCCTTTACATATTTCTTATGCACACTTCTTTCCCTTTACATATTTCTTATGCACACTTCTTTCCCTTTACATATTTCTTATGCACACTTCTTTCCCTTTACATATTTCTTATGCACACTTCTTTCCCTTTACATATTTCTTATGCACACTTCTTTCCCTTTACATATTTCTTATGCACACTTCTTTCCCTTTACATATTTCTTATGCACACTTCTTTCCCTTTACATATTTCTTATGCACACTTCTTTCCCTTTACATATTTCTTATGCACACTTCTTTCCCTTTACATATTTCTTATGCACACTTCTTTCCCTTTACATATTTCTTATGCACACTTCTTTCCCTTTACATATTTCTTATGCACACTTCTTTCCCTTTACATATTTCTTATGCACACTTCTTTCCCTTTACATATTTCTTATGCACACTTCTTTCCCTTTACATATTTCTTATGCACACTTCTTTCCCTTTACATATTTCTTATGCACACTTCTTTCCCTTTACATATTTCTTATGCACACTTCTTTCCCTTTACATATTTCTTATGCACACTTCTTTCCCTTTACATATTTCTTATGCACACTTCTTTCCCTTTACATATTTCTTATGCACACTTCTTTCCCTTTACATATTTCTTATGCACACTTCTTTCCCTTTACATATTTCTTATGCACACTTCTTTCCCTTTACATATTTCTTATGCACACTTCTTTCCCTTTACATATTTCTTATGCACACTTCTTTCCCTTTACATATTTCTTATGCACACTTCTTTCCCTTTACATATTTCTTATGCACACTTCTTTCCCTTTACATATTTCTTATGCACACTTCTTTCCCTTTACATATTTCTTATGCACACTTCTTTCCCTTTACATATTTCTTATGCACACTTCTTTCCCTTTACATATTTCTTATGCACACTTCTTTCCCTTTACATATTTCTTATGCACACTTCTTTCCCTTTACATATTTCTTATGCACACTTCTTTCCCTTTACATATTTCTTATGCACACTTCTTTCCCTTTACATATTTCTTATGCACACTTCTTTCCCTTTACATATTTCTTATGCACACTTCTTTCCCTTTACATATTTCTTATGCACACTTCTTTCCCTTTACATATTTCTTATGCACACTTCTTTCCCTTTACATATTTCTTATGCACACTTCTTTCCCTTTACATATTTCTTATGCACACTTCTTTCCCTTTACATATTTCTTATGCACACTTCTTTCCCTTTACATATTTCTTATGCACACTTCTTTCCCTTTACATATTTCTTATGCACACTTCTTTCCCTTTACATATTTCTTATGCACACTTCTTTCCCTTTACATATTTCTTATGCACACTTCTTTCCCTTTACATATTTCTTATGCACACTTCTTTCCCTTTACATATTTCTTATGCACACTTCTTTCCCTTTACATATTTCTTATGCACACTTCTTTCCCTTTACATATTTCTTATGCACACTTCTTTCCCTTTACATATTTCTTATGCACACTTCTTTCCCTTTACATATTTCTTATGCACACTTCTTTCCCTTTACATATTTCTTATGCACACTTCTTTCCCTTTACATATTTCTTATGCACACTTCTTTCCCTTTACATATTTCTTATGCACACTTCTTTCCCTTTACATATTTCTTATGCACACTTCTTTCCCTTTACATATTTCTTATGCACACTTCTTTCCCTTTACATATTTCTTATGCACACTTCTTTCCCTTTACATATTTCTTATGCACACTTCTTTCCTTTTACATATTTCTTATGCACACTTCTTTCCCTTTACATATTTCTTATGCACACTTCTTTCCCTTTACATATTTCTTATGCACACTTCTTTCCCTTTACTTATTTCTTATGCACACTTCTTTCCCTTTACATATTTCTCTATGCACACTTCTTTCCCTTTACATATTTCTTATGCACACTTCTTTCCCTTTACATATTTCTTATGCACACTTTTTCCCTTTACATATTTCTTATGCACACTTCTTTCCACTTTACATATTTCTTATGCACACTTCTTTCCCTTTACATATTTCTTATGCACACTTCTTTCCCTTTACATATTTCTTATGCACACTTATTTCCCTTTACATATTTCTTATGCACACTTCTTTCCCTTTACATATTTCTTATGCACACTTCTTTCCCTTTACATATTTCTTATGCACACTTCTTTCCCTTTACATATTTCTTATGCACACTTCTTTCCCTTTACATATTTCTTATGCACACTTCTTTCCCTTTACATATTTCTTATGCACACTTCTTTCCCTTTACATATTTCTTATGCACACTTCTTTCCATTTACATATTTCTTATGCACACTTCTTCTCCTTTACATATTTCTTATGCACACTTCTTTCCCTTTACATATTTCTTATGCACACTTCTTTCCCTTTACATATTTCTTATGCACACTTCTTTCCCTTTACATATTTCTTATGCACACTTATTTCCCTTTACATATTTCTTATGCACACTTCTTTCCCCTTTACATATTTCTTATGCACACTTCTTTCCCTTTACATATTTCTTATGCACACTCTTTCCCTTTACATATTTCTTATGCACACTTCTTTCCCTTTACATATTTCTTATGCACACTTCTTTCCCTTTACATATTTCTTATGCACACTTCTTTCCCTTTACATATTTCTTATGCACACTTCTTTCCCTTTACATATTTCTTATGCACACTTCTTTCCCTTTACATATTTCTTATGCACACTTCTTTCCCTTTACATATTTCTTATGCACACTTCTTTCCCTTTACATATTTCTTATGCACACTTCTTTCCCTTTACATATTTCTTATGCACACTTCTTTCCCTTTATTATTTCTTATGCACACTTCTTTCCCTTTACATATTTAACTCGAGGGCTTGTCCCGACATCATGTGTTTATTTCTTATGCACACTTCTTTCCCTTTACATATTTCTTATGCACACTTCTTTCCCTTTACATATTTCTTATGCACACTTCTTTCCCTTTACATATTTCTTATGCACACTTCTTTCCCTTTACATATTTCTTATGCACACTTCTTTCCCTTTACATATTTCTTATGCACACTTCTTTCCCTTTACATATTTCTTATGCACACTTCTTTCCCTTTACATATTTAACTCGAGGGCTTGTTCCCACATCATGTGTTTATTTCTTATGCACACTTCTTTCCCTTTACATATTTCTTATGCACACTTCTTTCCCTTTACATATTTCTTATGCACACTTCTTTCCCTTTACATATTTCTTATGCACACTTCTTTCCCTTTACATATTTCTTATGCACACTTCTTTCCCTTTACACATTTCTTATGCACACTTCTTTCCCTTACATATTTATTATGCACACTTCTTTCCCTTTACATATTTCTTATGCACACTTCTTTCCCTTTACATATTTCTTATGCACACTTTTTTCCCTTTACATATTTCTTATGCACACTTCTTTCCCTTTACATATTTCTTATGCACACTTCTTTCCCTTTACATATTTCTTATGCACACTTCTTTCCCTTTACATATTTCTTATGCACACTTCTTTCCCTTTACATATTTCTTATGCACACTTCTTTCCCTTTACATATTTCTTATGCACACTTCTTTCCCTTTACATATTTCTTATGCACACTTCTTTCCCTTTACATATTTCTTATGCACACTTCTTTCCCTTTACATATTTCTTATGCACACTTCTTTCCCTTTACATATTTCTTATGCACACTTCTTTCCCTTTACATATTTCTTATGCACACTTCTTTCCCTTTACATATTTCTTATGCACACTTCTTTCCATTTACATATTTCTTATGCACACTTCTTTCCCTTTACATATTTCTTATGCACACTTCTTTCCCTTTACATATTTCTTATGCACACTTCTTTCCCTTTACATATTTCTTATGCACACTTCTTTCCCTTTACATATTTCTTATGCACACTTCTTTCCCTTTACATATTTCTTATGCACACTTCTTTCCCTTTACATATTTCTTATGCACACTTCTTTCCCTTTACATATTTCTTATGCACACTTCTTTCCCTTTACATATTTCTTATGCACACTTCTTTCCCTTTACATATTTCTTATGCACACTTCTTTCCCTTTACATATTTCTTATGCACACTTCTTTCCCTTTACATATTTCTTATGCACACTTCTTTCCCTTTACATATTTCTTATGCACACTTCTTTCCCTTTACATATTTCTTATGCACACTTCTTTCCCTTTACATATTTCTTATGCACACTTCTTTCCCTTTACATATTTCTTATGCACACTTCTTTCCCTTTACATATTTCTTATGCACACTTCTTTCCCTTTACATATTTCTTATGCACACTTCTTTCCCTTTACATATTTCTTAGGCACACTTCTTTCCCTTTACATATTTCGTATGCACACTTCTTTCCCTTTACATATTTCTTATGCACACTTCTTTCCCTTTACATATTTCTTATGCACACTTCTTTCCCTTTACATATTTCTTATGCACACTTCTTTCCCTTTACATATTTCTTATGCACACTTCTTTCCCTTTACATATTTCTTATGCACACTTCTTTCCCTTTACATATTTCTTATGCACACTTCTTTCCCTTTACATATTTCTTATGCACACTTCTTTCCCTTTACATATTTCTTATGCACACTTCTTTCCCTTTACATATTTCTTATGCACACTTCTTTCCCTTTACATATTTCTTATGCACACTTCTTTCCCTTTACATATTTCTTATGCACACTTCTTTCCCTTTGCATATTTCTTATGCACACTTCTTTCCCTTTCCATATTTCTTATGCACACTTCTTTCCCTTTACATATTTCTTATGCACACTTCTTTCCCTTTACATATTTCTTATGCACACTTCTTTCCCTTTACATATTTCTTATGCACACTTCTTTCCCTTTACATATTTCTTATGCACACTTCTTTCCCTTTACATATTTCTTATGCACACTTCTTTCCCTTTACATATTTCTTATGCACACTTCTTTCCCTTTACATATTTCGTATGCACACTTCTTTCCCTTTACATATTTCTTATGCACACTTCTTTCCCTTTACATATTTCTTATGCACACTTCTTTCCCTTTACATATTTCTTATGCACACTTCTTTCCCTTTACATATTTCTTATGCACACTTCTTTCCCTTTACATATTTCTTATGCACACTTCTTTCCCTTTACATATTTCTTATGCACACTTCTTTCCCTTTACATATTTCTTATGCACACTTCTTTCCCTTTACATATTTCTTATGCACACTTCTTTCCCTTTACATATTTCTTATGCACACTTCTTTCCCTTTACATATTTCTTATGCACACTTCTTTCCCTTTACATATTTCTTATGCACACTTCTTTCCCTTTACATATTTCTTATGCACACTTCTTTCCCTTTACATATTTCTTATGCACACTTCTTTCCCTTTACATATTTCTTACGCACACTTCTTTCCCTTTACATATTTCTTATGCACCCTTCTTTCCCTTTACATATTTCTTATGCACACTTCTTTCCCTTTACATATTTCTTATGCACACTTCTTTCCCTTTACATATTTCTTATGCACACTTCTTTCCCTTTACATATTTCTTATGCACACTTCTTTCCCTTTACATATTTCTTATGCACACTTCTTTCCCTTTACATATTTCTTATTCACACTTCTTTCCCTTTACATATTTCTTATGCACACTTCTTTCCCTTTACATATTTCTTATGCACACTTCTTTCCCTTTATTATTTCTTATGCACACTTCTTTCCCTTTACATATTTCTCATGCACACTTCTTTCCCTTTACATATTTCTTATGCACACTTTTTTCCCTTTACATATTTCTTATGCACACTTCTTTCTCTTTACATATTTCTTATGCACACTTCTTTCCCTTTACATATTTCTTATTCACACTTCTTTCCCTTTACATATTTCTTATGCACACTTCTTTCCCTTTACATATTTCTTATGCACACTTCTTTCCCTTTATTATTTCTTATGCACACTTCTTTCCCTTTACATATTTCTCATGCACACTTCTTTCCCTTTACATATTCCTTATGCACACTTCTTTCCCTTTACATATTTCTTATGCACACTTTTTTCCCTTTACATATTTCTTATGCACACTTCTTTCCCTTTACATATTTCTTATGCACACTTCTTTCCCTTTACATATTTCTTATGCACACTTCTTTCCCTTTACATATTTCTTATGCACACTTCTTTCCCTTTACATATTTCTTATGCACACTTCTTTCCCTTTACATATTTCTTATGCACACTTCTTTCCCTTTACATATTTCTTATGCACACTTCTTTCCCTTTATTATTTCTTATGCACACTTCTTTCCCTTTACATATTTAACTCGAGGGCTTGTCCCGACATCATGTGTTTATTTCTTATGCACACTTCTTTCCCTTTACATATTTCTTATGCACACTTCTTTCCCTTTACATATTTCTTATGCACACTTCTTTCCCTTTACATATTTCTTATGCACACTTCTTTCCCTTTACATATTTCTTATGCACACTTCTTTCCCTTTATTATTTCTTATGCACACTTCTTTCCCTTTACATATTTAACTCGAGGGCTTGTCCCGACATCATGTGTTTATTTCTTATGCACACTTCTTTCCCTTTACATATTTCTTATGCACACTTCTTTCCCTTTACATATTTCTTATGCACACTTCTTTCCCTTTACATATTTCTTATGCACACTTCTTTCCCTTTACATATTTCTTATGCACACTTCTTTCCCTTTACATATTTCTTATGCACACTTCTTTCCCTTTACATATTTCTTATGCACACTTCTTTCCCTTTACATATTTAACTCGAGGGCTTGTTCCCACATCATGTGTTTATTTCTTATGCACACTTCTTTCCCTTTACATATTTCTTATGCACACTTCTTTCCCTTTACATATTTCTTATGCACACTTCTTTCCCTTTACATATTTATTATGCACACTTCTTTCCCTTTACATATTTCTTATGCACACTTCTTTTCTTTTACATATTTCTTATGCACACTTCTTTCCCTTACATATTTCTTATGCACACTTCTTTCCCTTTACATATTTCTTATGCACACTTCTTTCCCTTTACATATTTCTTATGCACACTTTTTTCCCTTTACATATTTCTTATGCACACTTCTTTCCCTTTACATATTTCTTATGCACACTTCTTTCCCTTTACATATTTCTTATGCACACTTCTTTCCCTTTACATATTTCTTATGCACACTTCTTTCCCTTTACATATTTCTTATGCACACTTCTTTCCCTTTACATATTTCTTATGCACACTTCTTTCCCTTTACATATTTCTTATGCACACTTCTTTCCCTTTACATATTTCTTATGCACACTTCTTTCCCTTTACATATTTCTTATGCACACTTCTTTCCCTTTACATATTTCTTATGCACACTTCTTTCCCTTTACATATTTCTTATGCACACTTCTTTCCCTTTACATATTTCTTATGCACACTTCTTTCCCTTTACATATTTCTTATGCACACTTCTTTCCCTTTACATATTTCTTATGCACACTTCTTTCCCTTTACATATTTCTTATGCACACTTCTTTCCCTTTACATATTTCTTATGCACACTTCTTTCCCTTTACATATTTCTTATGCACACTTCTTTCCCTTTACATATTTCTTATGCACACTTCTTTCCCTTTACATATTTCTTATGCACACTTCTTTCCCTTTACATATTTCTTATGCACACTTCTTTCCCTTTACATATTTCTTATGCACACTTCTTTCCCTTTACATATTTCTTATGCACACTTCTTTCCCTTTACATATTTCTTATGCACACTTCTTTCCCTTTACATATTTCTTATGCACACTTCTTTCCCTTTACATATTTCTTATGCACACTTCTTTCCCTTTACATATTTCTTATGCACACTTCTTTCCCTTTACATATTTCTTATGCACACTTCTTTCCCTTTACATATTTCTTATGCACACTTCTTTCCCTTTACATATTTCTTATGCACACTTCTTTCCCTTTACATATTTCTTATGCACACTTCTTTCCCTTTACATATTTCTTATGCACACTTCTTTCCCTTTACATATTTCTTATGCACACTTCTTTCCCTTTACATATTTCTTATGCACACTTCTTTCCCTTTACATATTTCTTATGCACACTTCTTTCCCTTTACATATTTCGTATGCACACTTCTTTCCCTTTACATATTTCGTATGCACACTTCTTTCCCTTTACATATTTCTTATGCACACTTCTTTCCCTTTACATATTTATTATGCACACTTCTTTCCCTTTACATATTTATTATGCACACTTCTTTCCCTTTACATATTTATTATGCACACTTCTTTCCCTTTACATATTTCTTATGCACACTTCTTTCCCTTTACATATTTCTTATGCACACTTCTTTCCCTTTACATATTTCTTATGCACACTTCTTTCCCTTTACATATTTCTTATGCACACTTCTTTCCCTTTACATATTTCTTATGCACACTTCTTTCCCTTTACATATTTCTTATGCACACTTCTTTCCCTTTACATATTTCTTATGCACACTTCTTTCCCTTTGCATATTTCTTATGCACACTTCTTTCCCTTTACATATTTCTTATGCACACTTCTTTCCCTTTACATATTTCTTATGCACACTTCTTTCCCTTTACATATTTCTTATGCACACTTCTTTCCCTTTACATATTTCTTATGCACACTTCTTTCCCTTTACATATTTCTTATGCACACTTCTTTCCCTTTACATATTTCTTATGCACACTTCTTTCCCTTTACATATTTCTTATGCACACTTCTTTCCCTTTACATATTTCTTATGCACACTTCTTTCCCTTTACATATTTCTTATGCACACTTCTTTCCCTTTACATATTTCTTATGCACACTTCTTTCCCTTTACATATTTCTTATGCACACTTCTTTCCCTTTACATATTTCTTATGCACACTTCTTTCCCTTTACATATTTCTTATGCACACTTCTTTCCCTTTACATATTTCTTATGCACACTTCTTTCCCTTTACATATTTCTTATGCACACTTCTTTCCCTTTACATATTTCTTATGCACACTTCTTTCCCTTTACATATTTCTTATGCACACTTCTTTCCCTTTACATATTTCTTATGCACACTTCTTTCCCTTTACATATTTCTTATGCACACTTCTTTCCCTTTACATATTTCTTATGCACACTTCTTTCCCTTTACATATTTCTTATGCACACTTCTTTCCCTTTACATATTTCTTATGCACACTTCTTTCCCTTTACATATTTCTTATGCACACTTCTTTCCCTTTACATATTTCTTATGCACACTTCTTTCCCTTTACATATTTCTTATGCACACTTCTTTCCCTTTACATATTTCTTATGCACACTTCTTTCCCTTTACATATTTCTTATGCACACTTCTTTCCCTTTACATATTTCTTATGCACACTTCTTTCCCTTTACATATTTCTTATGCACACTTCTTTCCCTTTACATATTTCTTATGCACACTTCTTTCCCTTTACATATTTCTTATGCACACTTCTTTCCCTTTACATATTTCTTATGCACACTTCTTTCCCTTTACATATTTCGTATGCACACTTCTTTCCCTTTACATATTTCTTATGCACACTTCTTTCCCTTTACATATTTCTTATGCACACTTCTTTCCCTTTACATATTTCTTATGCACACTTCTTTCCCTTTACATATTTCTTATGCACACTTCTTTCCCTTTACATATTTCTTATGCACACTTCTTTCCCTTTACATATTTCTTATGCACACTTCTTTCCCTTTACATATTTCTTATGCACACTTCTTTCCCTTTACATATTTCTTATGCACACTTCTTTCCCTTTACATATTTCTTATGCACACTTCTTTCCCTTTACATATTTCTTATGCACACTTCTTTCCCTTTACATATTTCTTATGCACACTTCTTTCCCTTTACATATTTCTTATGCACACTTCTTTCCCTTTACATATTTCTTATGCACACTTCTTTCCCTTTACATATTTCTTATGCACACTTCTTTCCCTTTACATATTTCTTATGCACACTTCTTTCCCTTTACATATTTCTTATGCACACTTCTTTCCCTTTACATATTTCTTATGCACACTTCTTTCCCTTTACATATTTCTTATGCACACTTCTTTCCCTTTACATATTTCTTATGCACACTTCTTTCCCTTTACATATTTCGTATGCACACTTCTTTCCCTTTACATATTTCTTATGCACACTTCTTTCCCTTTACATATTTCTTATGCACACTTCTTTCCCTTTACATATTTCTTATGCACACTTCTTTCCCTTTACATATTTCTTATGCACACTTCTTTCCCTTTACATATTTCTTATGCACACTTCTTTCCCTTTACATATTTCTTATGCACACTTCTTTCCCTTTACATATTTCTTATGCACACTTCTTTCCCTTTACATATTTCTTATGCACACTTCTTTCCCTTTACATATTTCTTATGCACACTTCTTTCCCTTTACATATTTCTTATGCACACTTCTTTCCCTTTACATATTTATTATGCACACTTCTTTCCCTTTGCATATTTCTTATGCACACTTCTTTCCCTTTACATATTTCTTATGCACACTTCTTTCCCTTTACATATTTCTTATGCACACTTCTTTCCCTTTACATATTTCTTATGCACACTTCTTTCCCTTTACATATTTATTATGCACACTTCTTTCCCTTTGCATATTTCTTATGCACACTTCTTTCCCTTTACATATTTCTTATGCACACTTCTTTCCCTTTACATATTTCTTATGCACACTTCTTTCCCTTTACATATTTCTTATGCACACTTCTTTCCCTTTACATATTTCTTATGCACACTTCTTTCCCTTTACATATTTCTTATGCACACTTCTTTCCCTTTACATATTTCTTATGCACACTTCTTTCCCTTTACATATTTCTTATGCACACTTCTTTCCCTTTACATATTTCTTATGCACACTTCTTTCCCTTTACATATTTCTTATGCACACTTCTTTCCCTTTACATATTTCTTATGCACACTTCTTTCCCTTTATTATTTCTTATGCACACTTCTTTCCCTTTACATATTTCTCATGCACACTTCTTTCCCTTTACATATTTCTTATGCACACTTCTTTCCCTTTACATATTTCTTATGCACACTTTTTTCCCTTTACATATTTCTTATGCACACTTCTTTCCCTTTACATATTTCTTATGCACACTTCTTTCCCTTTACATATTTCTTATGCACACTTCTTTCCCTTTACATATTTCTTATGCACACTTTTTTCCCTTTACATATTTCTTATGCACACTTTTTTCCCTTTACATATTTCTTATGCACACTTCTTTCCCTTTACATATTTCTTATGCACACTTCTTTCCCTTTACATATTTCTTATGCACACTTCTTTCCCTTTACATATTTCTTATGCACACTTCTTTCCCTTTACATATTTCTTATGCACACTTCTTTCCCTTTACATATTTCTTATGCACACTTCTTTCCCTTTATTATTTCTTATGCACACTTCTTTCCCTTTACATATTTAACTCGAGGGCTTGTCCCGACATCATGTGTTTATTTCTTATGCACACTTCTTTCCCTTTACATATTTCTTATGCACACTTCTTTCCCTTTACATATTTCTTATGCACACTTCTTTCCCTTTACATATTTCTTATGCACACTTCTTTCCCTTTACATATTTCTTATGCACACTTCTTTCCCTTTACATATTTCTTATGCACACTTCTTTCCCTTTACATATTTCTTATGCACACTTCTTTCCCTTTACATATTTCTTATGCACACTTCTTTCCCTTTACATATTTCTTATGCACACTTCTTTCCCTTTACATATTTCTTATGCACACTTCTTTCCCTTTACATATTTCTTATGCACACTTCTTTCCCTTTACATATTTATTATGCACACTTCTTTCCCTTTGCATATTTCTTATGCACACTTCTTTCCCTTTACATATTTCTTATGCACACTTCTTTCCCTTTACATATTTCTTATGCACACTTCTTTCCCTTTACATATTTCTTAT